>SRMA01027374.1:654615-690274 GCA_007224835.1 Danionella cerebrum | reverse complement strand
TATAAACTTCATATGGCTTCTCACAAAATGGCCTAAAACTTGAATGCAAAGGAAATTTGACACATGTTTGTAGGGTACCAAGACTTAAAAATAAGTAATATCGATTGTGTTTCCAAAATCTGGGCTGGTGGTTTAGCAAAAACTTCTAAAATGTTGTAATTGACGACCTCTTCCTGGAAATTTTATCGGTTCATCTCCAAACTCCATCAGTCTTATGTTTAGGCAATATAAGGGTTATAAGGGTTCAAACTTGCCATGGGTGCAGTCTACAGTGTCAGTTGTAGCAACATCCCATTTTCTGCAATTTGCTATTGTTATTTCAAACTTATTTGAGGGGCATTTGAAATTTGGAACGCTTATCTAAGGGACCAAGACTTATGTAAAAGTTGGAGTGAATTTCCAAAACCAACAGAAAGGCAATGATTTTGTAAAAACATCAAAAATTGTTCTTTTGCATATCTTATAAAAATCCTAAAAGATTGTAAAATTTGGCCACTGAAAGGCTAAAGTCCATGAGGTGCTCAAGCCCTTTGGTAACTGCTTGCAGCTTTAATTCATTGAGCTCTCTTGCTTTTCCATTGGATTTTGTGTTACTGGGATTGTTACAGACAATGGCACAGGAGTTTCACTCCACCCTGATCACGCTAAGCCTGCTCCTCTGTGATGGGAAGGTCTGTACTTCTTTGTATGATGAAGGTCGATTAGATGTTTTATTTTTGTGTTGCTGTTCACGATGAAAGCACTGATGGGAGCTGTGTCACGCTCATGAAATTTTGTGAA
Source organism: Danionella cerebrum (assembly GCA_007224835.1). Taxonomy (NCBI): domain Eukaryota; kingdom Metazoa; phylum Chordata; class Actinopteri; order Cypriniformes; family Danionidae; genus Danionella; species Danionella cerebrum. The sequence goes on along the minus strand of SRMA01027374.1, from coordinate 689,494 downwards.
TCGATGATCAGCAGATCCTTTTACCGAGCTTACTCCAGTGAGTAAAAAGATCCTGTGTCAACTTGAGAAATATTAGTTATGGAAGCTTTACAAAATGGGCACAAAAACGCTGCAAAATAGAGGTAGAGATGTTTAGTAGAATGCCCCAAATAAACATATACACCCTGGCATACTCTTCAATTAAACATAGGAGTCTGATTCATAACTATAAAACCATTTTTTCCAGTTTGCTAAGCCGGATTGTTAATTACAGAGGATTCTGTATTTCAAGGGAGTTTTGGCAGTCCTAGGCGCACTGTGTGGGTAAACTGTTCAGTTCAAGACCTTGAGGCTAATCCAGGCCAGGTTGATTATTAAATAGAACTGATGTTTTGGTTCAAAGGTGTTTGATGGCGATGAAATCTTTGTTGTGGCACAGTATGGATACCTTTGATGGATGATAGTTACTTTGGATGCTTCTTAGGCTGTGGCTTTTGTATGTTTAGCTAAAAGTGCTCATAGAAGTTTAGGTGACTATTTGCAGAAAGGCTTTTATAATGCTTGCTGTCTTTATGACTCTGCCTTTAACCTAGGTACACATTGGTGTGTGGTTTCCTGAACTCTCCCCTTATTTGCAATTGGTTACCTGAACACAAAGCCCTGCTACAAACTCACGCTATTGGTTGAGCTGTTGCTATGTCAGGCTGGTCGGGAAAGTTAAACAAATTGAACTTTGCTTTGATACCACAACAAACTTAAACTGATGTAGAGACAGCATTTAAGTGGATTGTTTACCATATTTTAAAATTAAATCTTTTAGCCTTCTTCTAGCTCCCTATGTAAGTATTATTGAAGAGCATTCAAAGCTAATAATGTGTTTAAATTTTTGGCAACTACCGGTACTTCCCAAATTTCTTCAAAGGCAGTTCAATTGGGACTCAAAAAATTTATTAGTTTGTGGGAAGCACTTCAGAGTAAGTAAGCTTTTTTGGATATTTATTTTTTGGTCCTTTTTGCATAATTTTTTTCGCCATATTGTTGTGTCCAATTGTGTTTGTCACTTTGTTCTTTTTATTTCCAAATTTCGGCTTGATTTTAATATCAAATGATATCTAAAGCAAACACTCCCTTAGGGTTTGCACATTTATGCAAAGCAGTCATATACAAAGGCAAATATCTTCACTGCAGTGTTACTTTGAGAGCAGGGGAAGCTTGTCAGATTTAACAACATGCTCTGACTGTGATATTTTATGAGCCAACATTAACTCTTTTATTCACCTGCGGCTTTCTCACCATCCCATTTATCTGTCACATGAACCTCTTTCGTGTGTTTTGAAACGTGCTTGTTAAGAACGTCAGGGTTTAATGATTCAGTACTTATGAGGAAAAATACTGTACCTAAATCTAGCTTCATTTATTATTCCATGCTTAAAAATACATGACATTTTAGTAGATTTTAATTGAACTAGATGGCTAAAGTTTGTACTCAAACTTTGATGTTGGTGTGTAAGATGAAATGGTTACCTAGGTAAAATTTTGGTTGCTATGGAGGAGTCAGTGACATTATACCAAGCCAATATGCCAATATAAGTTATATAAACAAACCCCAATATGTCAAGTTGGTTGCTATGGTAAACAGTGGTTGCTATGGATGAGTCAGTGAGAATATAATGTTAACTAAAGGTTACGTAATCAACCCCCATGTCTTTATCATTCACCATTAGGTTGCTATGGTAAACTGCTTGGTTGCTAGGGACGTCTTACAAAAAAAAATACTATGATTAAAATAAGCAAACCCCCATTTCTCGATGATTTCTTCTTGAAGATTATTTCGTTCAACATTTTTGCATAAATAAGGCCATTAAATCTTTTCAGTTTCTCATAAACAATCCATTTAATCAGAACAGACCAACCTCGAAATACCTTTCTGGGTCATGGTAGATTCCCAGCTGACTGCAAAGGTATGGCTCTATTGATCTCCATAAATAGTGCTGAGCAAACACTTGTGTGCTTGTACTTGCTTGTGTACAGGAGATAAGCACTGGTGACCATGCACTTCTGCAGCTTTACTCACATATCAGTCTTTCTCTGACATGTCCAGGCTTGCCTTAGAAATCAGTGAAAAGCTTCTGCCTCCCACTGCGGCTGATGTAGGTCACTCTGTCAGCAAGTCTGAGCTTGAGTCTATTTCTTATCAGTCTAAAATAAACTCTGAGACAAAAGTCAAGGTGCCAGGTAGAAAGTCCAGAAGCTTTCACTTGTTCCCTTTGTCTTGTCCCCACCTGTGCGAATCTTTGGAAAAACTTTCAAAAAGAGAAAGATATTGAACAGTGCCTCACAAACTTCCTGTTTATCCTTAATTGCATAGTTCCTTAGCTGAAACTTAGCAAACTGTGTGGATACTACAGAGAATGGAGGGGTTTGAATGTGACCAGGAAAACTAAAGTAGAAAGAAGGAACCAATCAAATGTCATAACCAATGAACACATGCAGTTTTCTGAACATGATAGTGTATGAAGGATGTCAACTATTCTCTAATTTTCCCAGCTCTGTCAAGACACAAAAACACAAATAGATTCCATACATCCTCCTGATGATTCAACAACCACATGCAGCCATTCAGCCCCAATGCATCAAAACTTCACACAAAGGGTACTCTTCACCCATAAACCCTAACTACTCTGTGGTTTCACAAGTTTGAAGGGACTGGCACAGGCACTATATATATATAGCACTAATGTGTGGGAAAAAAACATTATTTATGCAAACATTAGTGATGATGTTACATGATCCGATGCAAATCAAACAAGACCTGCACTTTTTTAATTTGCAGGTTAAACATGATTTTTAATTTGCGTATATTGTTATGGATATCATGATCTGTATTGTATTATATCGTAACACCATTATACAACACAATACCATCTATATTCATCCCTCTTTCTTCACATCACATTTAATTTAGAAATGTTTGTGGTTGTGTTTGGGTTTGACACACTGGATGAAATTAGCTTTGATATTACTAAAGCAGGGTTATATGCTGTCCCCCTTATCGGGCCATATCACGATCCACCTAAGTGCATCAGGCTGACTCCTCTCAGCAGGTCATAACCCCGCTCTCAGAGCCCAGGGGTTAAAGGTCAGCTCACATACACCAGGGACAGAAGAATGAGTCATGTGTTTAAAGTGAACCAGCACGTTCCACATGTCTCAGCTGTTAAAGCAACAGTTCCAGCTTCCAAGATTCCAACTTTCAACCATTTACGAGCTTCTTTTTATGCCGAACACAAAAGAAGATATTTTGCGCTTGTGATTTTTTTTTTTTGAGGGGTTGCTGAACGAATGCTTTGCTGCATAAAAGTTTTGTATTACTTTTAATGGAAATAAACCTGCAAGTGATCCCAAATGTTCTATTTGAAGTGTCATGAACCCCCAATGAGTCCCTGTGATTTTCATCTCCATCTGGAAAAAGTCAGAGAAAAGGGGCACAGCCAGAAGTGAATTCATGAGGGCAGAGGGAGTTTGCATAAAAAGGGAAGTTAACATTCTGAACATAAACATAGACTATATTTATGATGCTATGAGTTTTCCTCCGTATCTGAACATTTTAGTACCAGTTGTGATAAAGTTCCATAATTGGGATAAATTGAGCTGGGACTATTTACTGACTTGCCAGAGTAAAAGCATCAACACACTGACCTAAATTTTAATTGTGAAGTTTCGTGCAAGATGCGCATTGATCTAAAGTCATGGGCGCCAACTGGTAATCACACATCAGACCGAACTAGTGATGCCAATGAAAAAGATTTAAGTGTCATATCATAATTAATTCAGAGTTACAATAATGTTTCTAAAATTATTCGATATCTTGATACCATTAGAAGCCAAATCAGACAACTCTCCACTTGGCGTGTGCATCAATATTGGCGTTATATAGCCAAAGAGTGTGTGAAACTAAAGAGTAGAAGCAAATCATCTCAAATTAGCTCTGTATGGTATTCATGTAGCAAAAAGACAGAGGATTTGGCAGTTTTTTCTCTTGAATTTAGGTGGTTTATCGTAGTGATTGTTATTATTAAGATTGGTTGAGTCACTTTTCATACAAATTGTCATGGTGGTCTGCACATTATACACGCATTAAATCGCTTTACCAGTGACAAAAAAATTTAGCGAATGACCACTTTCCTTACTCTCAAACGTTTGTTGATTGCTTGTATAGTCTAAACAATCATGTAAGTTTATGTACTGTTAGATTCTCACTCTATTATTCCTCTGAAAACATTTGTTTAGTGCTAGCTTACTGTCACTAATCCAAATAGTTTAGTCTATGAATCTCTGTAAATAAAGGGTTTTTTATTGGTTAAATACTTGGAATTACTTTCCAAACACCATTCCATTATCATTCATTTTAGCTTTCCTAAAGGATGAGACGACGCAGATACCCCAAGAATTGCTTCTGTATGACAACACTTGATTGAGTGTGACCATTGGTTTCTAAGAAAAAGGTCTCAGGTGTTATGACTATAGCAGCCAAATGTAGTCTAGAATGTATTTGTATATTGGATAGAGATGCAACAACCAATCAATAAAATCATTCGTTCAATTTCCTGCTTATTCTCTTTCGGGGTTTATCTCCATCTCACATCGGGCGAGAGGCGGGGGTACACCCTGGACAGGTCGTCAGTCCATCGCTGTCGATAAAATCAATAAATATCTATTATGAAATCCGTTGTCAATGAATACTGTTATCGATTAGTTGGGCTGCTCACGTCACTGTAATGCGTGAAATATGTATTGAGTACACAAATACACAAAGATATACACAGATACACTGCAAGTGGCCCAAATCTTCATTTTACATTAAATGCCTCTAAGACGACAGTAACCTGCACGCAATGCAGTGCAAAGTCTTGCATTTTACAAAGTTTACTTTTATGCAATAACAATATCCCTATATATGGTTTTATGTAGTTATAAGTAAAACCAAATCAAATTTAAGAACCGTTTAATTTTTATCCCATTAATTGAAAAAATTATCGCCCAACTAATCGATTATCAAAATAAACGTTAGTTTCAGCCATATTATTAAGAATTCACAAGAATATTTGATGCGTACGCAAATGTTAGTCCAAAAAGCCATTCACATTTGAAATTAAACATTTGATTTATTTATTTTTTGTGTTAATTGTATAATGTATTTTTAATTTATTGTTTTTTTCCGTATTTATTTTGTACTTACTTATTTTAGAAATGTGGTACAGGTTGCAACTTAAGGTCGTTAAAGTTGTAGTTTTGTTAATTTGGTGCTTGTGAACCATTAATATTGTCCAAAAACAATTAAAAATCTAAATTTGTTTAAATCATACAAACCAATCCCACTGCTAAAGTTTTTTTTCCTTTGTTGCCAACTGCACACCTTCCTCTAAAAAGAGCTTGTTGTGACATATTTGAGATCAAGCGAGAATAAAAACGAGTGCAGAACCAAAAACAAGTTTGTTGTTTCTCCCAGATCTGACCTCTTTTTGAGGAATGCTAGTTGTGGACTTGTTATTTGTCTGTAGGGAGATGAATAGCCATTTTTTACTTGTTGATTTCTCTAAGCCTAAATTAATGATGTTTACACTCTTGACTATTGCTTTCTTTGTATTTTTATTTGCTTCATTATAGCTCTATTTGCCACAGAGAATAAACAAATTCTCTCTTTAGCTTGAAAACACTCATTTGGACATTGCAACTGTGTTTTCTCAACTGAGTGCATTGTAGTGTAAATAACCACTGAGATTTGTTTCTTGGGCATTGAGTTTTGGGACTTTTTCAAACAGAGGCTGAGTAACCTGAAGAATGTTCCGAAGAGGCATAAACACATTCACATCTTACATAATCATTTAACGTTTATAGCTATAAGAATCCCTGACCCTTTCTTGGAATAAATAGACTTGCTTCTAAGAACTGTTGGATTATTTCGTATTCTGACAATTCCCCTTTTTCTTGATGAATCAGACACGTCTCTACGAGTCTCTCAGCAGTCATAGAGTTCTCTGGCAAGTGTGCCTTGGTTTTCATCGTTACTCTTGTATGTACAATGACGTGCCAGTTGCTCTGGGTCATGGCACCAAATTCCACACAAACCCCACTTATATGTGGATCAAGGTTTCCTGGGTGTCTCATGTCTTACTGCATAGATTAATTTTCCCGAAGGCAACCATTTTCGTTGTAAAGTCACATACTCTGCCATTCACAGACAACAACATAGACACAATCACTGAGCTTTGATCAAAACCATGCAGAAATGACTTCTTCAGCAGGGTACAAATGTTGTTGGGTGGCAGCTATTTAACCAATCTAATCTACAAAAGAAAGTAAACATAGAGCTGAGACGAACAAACAGTGGAACCTTGAAAAACACCAAGTCAACACCTAAACATGCAGCAGGTTAACTGGATAATCTAAATTCCCCTTAGGTGTGAATGTGTGAGTGAATGCGTGTGTTGCCTTGTGATGGACTGGCGACTTTGTCCAGGGAGTACCCCCAACTCTCGCCCGATGTGTGCTGGAGCACCAGCAGACCCCCGTGACCCCGAAGGGAATAATAAGTGAGTTAAAAGATGAATAAAGGAATCAAAATTGAATGCACGCAATGTACATGGACTGGAATACAGACTTATTAGGATCTTGCAATTATTCAAAACAATAATATAGTCAATATTTGACGGCGCAGTAATTTTTTTTCATAGTTTCATAGCACCCCAAACCTCCCACCTTATAAAAAAACAAAATGAGTAATAAAAAATATAAACAATAACCACATTTTAGCCCAGCTTCATTTGGCATTTCCCTATTTTCCTCGCCACGAGAGCCACCAGGGTCCCCACCAACCCTGTACAGAGTGGCGTCGTCGGGCCAGTTGAGTCACTGGGGCTCGGCTGGTTCCCCATCCCCCAGGGTAGTGTGCTGGGCTCTGGACTGCTCATTTCCGACAAGGAGTCGATGACAAGGGTGCATAGATACAGTGAGTACGGAGCATGGCGAATGCATCAGCACAGGAGAGATCCCACACCTCTGGGCCACTCGACTGATCGGTGTGAAGACCTATGTGGCTCACCACCAATCCTGACAAAGCGCTAAGTGACTCTTTTTAATTATTGGTGTGCCATATTTTAAATTAAAGCCCCGTGCGGCCTTGAACAGTGCCAGTGTGTCCATGTCTCTCACGCCACCCGCTACAATAGTCACAAAGAAAATGTTAATTTGGACCGATATACTGTATAAGACGCACCCAATTTTAAATGAGGAAGAACAATTATATGCCAAACATGTAACATGAACAGTCAGTAAACAGTAAAAGTAACAAAAAAAGGCTGTAATGTTTCATACTTGCTCCTTACGATCCGCGCTATGGTAGGATCGACGAGCAGAGATAGGCCGAAGCCGCGGCCTCTCTTATGCCTCTGCTACAGCCGTGACCACCTTCCGCTCTGCGGCGCTCTGTATTCGCGTATAAGACGCACCAACTTTTCCCCCTCAGTTTTGGGGAAGAAAAATTGCGTCTTATACGGCCAAAAATACGGTAATTAGTATGGGTGTAACGGTACGCTAAAATCGTATTCGGTTCGGTACAGTGTCTTGGAGAGTTCGGTTCGGTTCATTCGGTTCGGTACAAAACAATAAGAACTTACAAAATCTATATTTTGAAAAGCTGCCAATACACAATAGAATTCTTGCATAAAATAAATAAAAGTGGCACATTTGGGTGATATTTTAAATAAATTGCACTCTTTATAAAGAAAAACACATTTTTTTTAATAAAAAATGAAATACTGCAACTAGTTAGGATAGATTACCTATCCACATTTTCTGAAGAGAGCATAGATCTGGTTATAATATCTCCAGCAGTAGAAAATGTTAGATGTGTTGCCTGCCTGATCTCCGTGGAACAATGTCGGCATACAACTTTAAATTTATCCACTCGTCTATCTCCGTTATGTATTTTAACAGAGAAGCCAAAGTGTTCTCAAACAGGAGACCGTAGTGAGGTGAGAGGGTCTTCAAGCTCTGGCTTCTCTATCGCTTTTGCTATTACTCGTGCAGCTCTACTGTGCTTCACTCAATAGCGTCTGTGCGGAAACATGCCTAGGAACATTGTTCCGCTGCGCTTAATATCGCGCTAATAATAGATTTATATTATTTAATAAAAATACTGAAAACCGAAACGGTACGCAAGTGTACCGAACCGAACAGGCCGTACCGAAACGGTTTCAATACATACCGTGAACCGTTACACCCCTAGTAATTAGGCAAACCTACTCTTAATTAACTCTTAGAACTTATGTTTGAATCAAGGTCATCAACCCTTGTGTGCATTAGTTTTCTTCATAAGTTTCTTTTTTGTAACGTAGCCATTGGTTGTTAGTTTAGTTACATAATAAATGTAAAATATTATCTTTTATCAACTCTTTTCACTTGCATGGACTTATCATTATTGTGCAAACTCAGCACTGACCCGCTCAGCTTTTAAGACTACAGGCCATTGTGAAGCTTGGAACGAGTCTGGGTGGTTTTGCTGGTTTCCTCTCCCACTGTTTGCTTTATCTCCTGCCTGTTCACATTTGCTCTAAACATTAGAGCGCTTTATTGTGATCCCAGAAAAGTACCCAGCGCACACAGGACACTTAAACACTCACTATCAGCTTAGTTCCTAGAAAACATTTGCTGTATTTATGGCCACACCCAGCCTGGAAGATGTTTTAACTTTTCCAGAGGGTCAAGAAAAAAAGCCCTGAAGGGAGGAAATTTACATTAATTAAAGCTACAATCCACGATGAGTGGAGAAGTACACCAACACCCAGTTCATAAAGCCAGCAGGTAGCACTATGAGTGTTTCATAACACAAGTACATCAGTCTGTTGAGAGGCTGAATAACAGGCTTATCATACTAAATGTTTATAGACATTAGATGAAGTAATGCATTAAGTTCCTGTGCTATTCATACAGCCAGCACATAACAATATTTTACCATCATATAAGAATATTCACCTGTTCAGAAAGATAGCCTCATCATTCCAGATTATTTTCATGCTCATTCAATGAAGTTTGTGAGTTGTCCAGCCACAAACACATTCATTCCTTTAAGTTAGCAAGACCGTGTGACAAACTTCTGCAGTCTTCAAAACTTTTTGACCCTTAAGAGTCTCCATACCATCTTTCAGCTAAAATTCAGAAAATTCCCCTGAAGGATTTTGCTAAAGTGTGATGTGAATAATTTCTTATTCCATCGTCCAAGGTCCAGTAATAGCAACGATATCAAATTACCATGTTCATCAAGCATGGCTTTTGGAAAAATGTAGTGAGCTTTCTAAAATACTGAAATAATGAATTTTTCTACATTTACGCGGTCGCTATAGAGCCCATTTCCAAGGCACAGTCTGTTCAATCTTCATACCAGATTGTTTTTTGAGCAAATTGGATGAATTCTATGCCACAAAAATTTACGTTTTTGAGCATTTGCAAAGAGCGACATTCATGGTGGCGCACAGCAAGACCATGTGTTGAAGTCGTATGCTTTTGATAAATTAATTAAAAAGTAAAATGACAAATTTTTAGCTTGATCAGACAATTCCTCTAGGTGGAGTTAGTTAAAGTGAAAGTTGATGGTGGCATTTTTTCAAAATAGCAGGCTTCCAATACAAACTGTGAATGAAAGGCTGTTTTTTGCAGGGGACCTTGCGGAGCAATTTTACATGCTGCAGTTACAGCGGCGGTGTCAGACATTTATAAAATGTGTCGATAACTGAAACAGAATGACCCATACAGTCTCTAGAAATGTAATGTTTACTATACGAAACAACCTTGGGTTAAATTATCAATTTCTATTAAAATACATTTACTGCCACTTAATTGGGACTCCAGTAATTGAACCTGAAATGTCAATGGGGACAATGTTCATTTGGAACTAAAATCACTAGAGCGAAAAGAGAACAGCTCCAGCTGTACAACACTGTTTTGTTTTCTTTCAATGCAAAGCATTTCAGTGGCTTTGGGTTAAACTGCCGAAATGCACCAATGTGATAACTTTTCGCCACTTGCTTGAAGCAATGAAGAGTGGTGGGTGTCAATAGAAGGTGGAAATATTTGACTATTCTGGTCACAAAGCCACAATGACTAGGAATTGGTAAAGTAAATAATGTTTTGTAAAAAAGTGTTGTTCTTTTCATTGACTACTAATAGGGATCATGGTTTTAATTAAATTACTTATTTCTCAGTGCACAAACCTTGGGGATTTTCGATTAATCAGAGCTTGGCTACTCACAGTGTTCCTTGTCTCATAATCTTAATTGCTTGCTGTAATGGGATTATGGTGTCTGAGGCCAGTCTGGATTTGCGTACAGTCAGTGAGCATTGACCCGACTCTATAAGATCAGTGCTTGAGCCTGCTCTGATCCAATCACTCGCCACTCAAGATAAGTTGTCTGAAGTAAAAGTGATTCAGTTTTAAATAGCAATTATGTACTAAGATCCATTTAACTTTTCTTAAATATTCTACCGATAATAATTTGAATTATTTCTGAATCCTTAACGTATATATCAAGGCATGATTCAGTTCTAATTATAATTGCAATTTTTTGCAACATTTAATTGTTGCAATTTTGTTTTAGTTTTTGATGTTGAACTTTCATGTGTTTACCAAAATTATTGCTTCATATAATGCTTGATTCTGATTGTACATAGATTTCCAGTGAAAATGTACTTTCCTTCACAGAAAGGTTTTTTTCTTTAGGTAAACCAAACAATTCTTGAATTTTATATTTTCACTATTACTACTTGTTATATCTTTTCATGTATTGTTGGCAAATTTTACTTTGATATTCTGTAGATTTCTCTTTTCTTGGCATGTTTGCAGTATTATTGTTGGTAACCAAGTGGATACTTTCGGAAAATCCCATTTGGAAAGGTCAGCATAGCATAATTGGGACTTTTCATTGCCATCGTTCAGTCAATGCGGGGATTTCTGATTTCTCCACATTACATATGTGGCTACATTTCTGGGAAAAATCCCCAGAATTTAGTGTGTGGCATCAGTAAAATGAACTTTGACAAACAAAGAAATCCAAATGAGTTCGTTCAATGGTCAAAATGCCTCTTTTGTTTTCCAAGCTCATGTTTCTGTCACGATGTTTTTCACAGATTTGTTCATTTCACAAACCGGGCACTGAAATAAATCTGGAAGGTCAGTCAGTTTTCAGCTCAATGAAAGAAAGGTTTATCTCCAGCTCATAAACTGAACCAAATAGCTCAGAATCTTCACCAGTACAGTATTTGGAAATATTTTCACCCCACCTTATCAAAAATAAAAGTTATTTTTGGCATTGACGTTTGCATTGAAAATGTGAAAGAAACATATTTGGAATATTCCACAGTTCCCACAGTTTGAAAATAATATTTTATTTTTGAAGAGAACGCTTCACTTAAGTTGCAGTTCAGCTTAAAGTCACTTAGTTAAACAGTTTTTACTTAACAATGTAATAAATCCATTTAACAATCATGTTAATAAAACATTAACTAATTCGTAACTATTAGGATGACGATGCTGAATTAAGAAAAGTACAAACATTTGGTTGTGTAATCATATTTTACGGTTCAGGACTGCTCTGCTAGAGACTTTAGAACCAATGGCTGAGGGACGGCTACGAAGATGTTGTTCTGTGCATGCGTGACCAAACAACATGCGTTTGATATTTACTTCAGGAGGATTAATGTTAACAGATTCATTTTCAAAAACGAATAAACCTGACAGTGTATTTTGCTATTTTTAGAGCACAGTTTAATTATTGCTATAAATTGTGTTTTTATCAAGTCTTTCCGCGTTAAAGTAAAGTCTGAGTTAAGTCGCAAGTCATTGGAGTTTAAGTCAGAGTCAAGTCGCGAATCTTTGGGGTTCAAGTCGAAGTCATGTCGCAAATCATTGGGAGTCAAGTCACGAGTCATTGGGGTTCACGTTCGAGTCCAAGTCGTGTGACTTGAGTCTACATCTCTGATGCTATCCATCTGTCTCTTTTCTTTCATTATCTCCATCCCTTCTCTTTTCCTTCTCTCTCTGTTTCTTTCTTCTCTTTCACTCTCTCTCATTACCTCTCGTCTATCTTTCTTAGAAACACCCTCAAGAAAACAGCTCTGATGTGAGATACATTTCTAAATCCTAGGATATAATTTATCGGTATAAAACTTAGTACTCTTGAGTATTTTTAGAAAAGATTTTCTTAACTTTTTTTGGCAAGAAACAGTACTTTTACTTGAGTATGATATTTCATTACTCTTTACACCACTGCTGTCTCTCTTCAGCCAATTTTTCTCTGAGAAGTGGCTAGTTTGTTTGAATAGCTCAGAGGATTTATCTCACATATTTTCCTCACGATTGATTCTAGTACAATGGGAGCTGATCTCTAATGTGCCTCAAATACGCTGCAAAAAGCAGAATTGGCACTGTAGTTAACACTGAAGTTGTGTACAGAAGCACACTAGTTTGTATAGTGGTTTAGGTCCTTCCAATCCCAATTGATTTTTTTGAGTACAAAGCCAACAGCATTTAACCAGAGAAATTTCCATATTTTCTGTGGCTCTAACTTTCAACAGCCTCACAACATGCCAGCGGCCAATCGTGTTGTCTTAGCAGGCACTTAGCTAAAGTTACATTTGCCACAAACCCTATCAGTATGTTCACCACTGCATAGCTTACAGTCAGTGAGTCAGACCTTGTAAACATGGCAACTGTGTCTCAGAGCATATTAGGAGCAATCAGTATTCCACCCCCGCCCCCACCCTTGAAATAAAACACCATAGCAACTACCTAAAGAAAACTTTCAAAAGCTCAACAAACTCAACAACACCTCACAGATTAAACCACTGAATTTATTCCATTTAAATCCCTCAGTTATGAAACAAGTGTGAACATACTCACTCGGAAAAAAACAACACTGGGCTTCCCCTCACCTTCAGATGGAAACACTTCTGTTGAAGGCAGTTAAACAAGTAGCTAAAGCTGTAAATGGGAGTCTGTTCGATGACGGCATCATCACAAACACTGTTTAATGTACCCTTCATTTTGCACATAATTTCCAAAGCTAACAGTGACTGTTAAACGTATTAAACCCTTAGGGGTTTACAGCTTTAATGTTGTTTTTCGCATCCTACAAGTTGTCAAGAAAGGTATTTTGCATCCAGCGGATCTCATCTCAGAAGATATTAAACCACTCTTGTTATTTTTGCCATTAAGTCTCTCAGTGTATTGTGAATAACAGGTCCTTTGATGATAAGATTGGGGTAAAAAGGCTTCTGCAGGTCCACCCAAGTGCTCGTCCATCCAGAGCCCTCAAGCAATACTCAATGCTCTCCAACTCTCTACTTGCTCCTACAATCATACTGCTCAGTTTGTCTCCTTTGTCTTAGTCTGCCCAGTCAAATCTTTTACTTTCACCCTTTATTCAAATGTTTAATTAGTCTATTTGTCTTTGGCACAAGGTATTTCAAGCTGATCTTGGCAAAATGTAACTTTAGGGATGCTCAGTTCCAGACTTGGAAGTGGTTTGATTCTGTCCATCTTTGTAAATTTATTGTGTTCTGCTGCTAAATTGTTTGGTTGGAATGTATTCATACGGCATGGTTTTTCTAGCATGAAGCACAGATTAAAATTTTATCTCAGTATTCTCCAATCCATTTCAGACATAAATTATTGATGAAATAAATTGAATGAAATACCATGCTGTGCTAGACTTGTGACCTGTCCAGGGTGTACCCTGCCTTTGATCAGACAAAATGCATAAATGAATCAAACACAATCATTTGTGGCAGCCAGTCAATAGAGGGCGCTGGGGTCTTGCTATACCACTCACTGCTCCTTGACTGAAATGTGAATAAGACTTTGTGTATATAAAAAAAAGAAAATGCTTGTTTGTATAAATGTTTGTCATAAATATTGGTTGTTTTTTGGCGATATTAGCATATCAGGAAGAACTTGATTTAAAGGAGCTTGGACCAGATCATCCCGAGATATTTAAAATTTTCTAGTCATTCTAACACTTAGAAGTCAGAGGAATAAAATGTAGATTATCGAGTATGACGTGGCGTATAAATAGTATAAATAATGGATTCATTATTTTTATATATATTTTTCTTAATCCTTATGTGTTGTTAGGGAGGTTTATAGCCATGTCAGGGTGATTTTGAGTCTAAATTGACCACAGCTTTTTCTTTTTAGTCATATTTTAAGACTGTTGATTGTGTCTCTTTTTATGTTTGATAACAAAAATCTAAAGTTTTGAGACAAAATAAAAATTGTAATTCCCCAAAAAAAGCAAAGACGAGGTCAAAAATGTGAAAATTGCATTAATAAGATGATCCACTCCCAAACCTTATTCACTGTTCCAAACACTTTTTGTTCCTTTGTGCTTTTTTGAAAAATACAAGCCATCTCACTGGTCTTGTACTTCCAAGGGATATCCCTTATTTTCACCACTAGGTGGCACATGATGGCACTAATTTGGGGTCTGTAAAACGAATCACATTTAAATTTGTCAACTCTTGTTATGTTCCTTTAAAACAAAAATAATCAAGCTAATACCCTTTTTGAAACCTACACATTATATTTTAAATCAAAATTAAACAACCGGTGGGTTGCGTCATTCCTCCTAAGAACTGCTGCAGTGCTGCAGAGACTTCTAAGGGTTATTATCATTATTATGGAGTACACTATACTGAGTTGCGAAACTTTCCGGCTTTCTTTTTTTTTTTTTTCCATAAGCTCATATTTGTCAAGCACTTGGTTCAAGTGTTGGTTTCTCAGTTCCTGACCCCAATAAAGAACAGGACAGATGGAGACGTATTAGTAAATCAAGGAAGCTGTGGAATATGGGAAAAAGGTCAATTACTCTTGAACAGTTTTATATTCCAGCGTTCCTTTTAATCACATAACAAGTGTGAACATGCCCCAACAACTACGAGTTTAATTCTTACCATAAGAGTATTATATTGAAAAATAGTTTTATGTGCACACATCTGGAAATATGTTTACGTGAATTTACTACGTGCATCCAATCTATGTTTACGGGAGTAGAAAAGTATTTGTGCCTTTATTCTGATCTTGAAAAAACTTGCTCTGTACATTAATGTTTTTCCTGAATCGGTTTTCAACCACTGTTTTTATTGGAAGCTGATGTGGAAATATTGAATATTCAACTGTGGATGTTTTTTAATGATGCACTATTATTACAATGTGATGACTTATGTAAGTTTGTGTGTGTATGAGAGCGATAGAGCAGGAGTTTGGCTGTGTGCTCTGGTGTTTGTTAGATACACAGTAACTTGCGTAAGAAGGGCTTTTATAAATCAGTGCGTTGTGTGTGTGTGTGTGTGTGTCCCATTAAAGTGCACTCATCTGTCATGCTGCTGCTGTAGTGTGTAGCCGTATTAAACAAGTGCGAGTGTGTGTATGTCAGGAGTGGAGTCTGCTGTTACATAAGATTGTGGTGGAAAACAGGCGGAGACAAACTGGGTGTGCTGAGGAGATGGTGGTTCAGGGAGAGAGGGTGTTCTAAAATTAGAATACTGCATGGAGAGATGAAAATGAGCGATAAGAGCGGGATGATAAACATCATGCAGGAGCCAATAACATGTTGAGGTGCTGAAAGATGGAAGGGGGTTGAGATGTTATCAGGGCTTGAGTTTTTTTTGGGTTGAAAAGTGAATAAACAGCTCAGATTTATCACAGCAGTGAATTAATGTTAGAGGAAGTGCCAGAAATGCTGTTGATGTTTCTATTGGGTTAGGTGCACTGTAATACTGTCCTTTCCTATTCCTGTCCTTTTTCCTGCAGCCCTATGCTGTTCCTTTTATTCTGTCCTTTACACTCTCTGCTTCCCGCACTCGTTAGCTTATAACGTTCCACACCGGTCTGTTTCCCCATCCGTATTCGGTTCGGTACAGTGTCTTGAAGAACTCGGTTCGGTTTATTTCCGGTACAAAACAATAAGAGTTTACAAAATCTTTATTTTGAAAAACTGCCAATACACAATAGAATTCTTGCATAAAATAAATAAAAGTGACACATTTGGGTGATATTTTAAATAAATTGCACTCTATAAAGAAATACACATTTTTTAAATAAAAAATTAAATACTGCAACTAGTTAGGACCTGAAAACTTTTAACACTAGCAACAGCTTCAGCTTGTATATCAACAAAACTAACTATTTAAGTTTTAGGCTAAAAGATTAACCTAGATCTGTTTGCAGTGACAATATCTCCAGCAGTAGAAAATGTTGATGTGTTGCCTGCCACATACCCGATCTCCGTGGAACAAAGTCGGCATACAACTTTAAATTTATCCACTCGTCTATCCCCGTTATGTATTTTAACAGAGAAGCCAAAGTGTTCCCAAACAGGAGACCGTAGTGAGGTGGGAGGGTCTTCAAGCTCTGGCTTCTCTTTCGCTGTTGCCATTACTCGTGCAGCTCTACTGTGCTTCACTCAATAGCGTTTGTATGGAAACTCGCCTAGGAACAATGTTCCGCTGCGCTTAATATCACGCTAATAATAAATTTATATTTTTTAATTAAAAAAATATACCGGAATATACCGAAAAAAAATACAGCACCGAAACGGTTCAATACATTCCCGTGAACCGTTACAACCCTACCTCTTTCTATTTAATCCTGTCTTCCCCATCCGCCATTGCGCGATCATACCGTTAACCGTTAATCTTAGGTTGGTGTTAAGCTACCTTGCTGCTACTGTCTCTTTGTAAGTTTCCTGTTGTCTCCATTGTATTCAGAGTTTCTGTCAAAATCAAAAATAAAATTAGAGCTCACGGTGTGTCTGTTACATAAACACACACTGCCTCCAGAATGAGTTGAATTGTTTGCGTTTTTTCCATGGAAGCGATGGTTCTTCTGTGGTTCCGTAGGTAGGCAATCGTCTTTGGGTTCAGATCTGATCTGTGTCTTACCACAGAGCTTTTTGAAAAAAAAAAAACAAATTCAGATTCTCATGCTGTTATTATCAGGCGTTTCCAAAATTACCAGCAAGGTATCAGATTGAAGAACCGACATCCTGAAATAAATGTAAAAAATTTCTGGATATTTCCGTAGATCTTCAATAAGGTGGATAAATTCTCCTTCTTCTCCACGCGTTCTCAAGATCGAATGAACCCAGTATTTCATTTTCTCTTTTTAATTGCTAAAGAGAGAGTGTCAGAAATGCAATCAATCACTGCTTGATGATGCGTTTTTCTTTTGCGATTTGTTTGTGTGTTTTTGCTAATTTTACACAACGAGTTAAAATATCCAGTGTGCAAGGCTTGTGGACCTAAATATATTTTTTTAAATGTTTGCGTAAATGCGACTTCAGTGTTCAAAGACCCTTAGACCTCGTTCGCACCATAATGATCACTCTGGCCCATACTAGTGTAAAATACATCCATGTGACATCATACGGGTCACTCATTGGTCACATTGTACGTGTTTTTTGACTACTTTTTAACTGGTTAGAATGAATCTGCAACCGGATTAAACATCAGAGGATTAAACAAATTGTCTGAAGTCTGGGACAATGTGCTCAAAATGGACAGACATCGCTGCTTTATTTTGACCCTTGGTATCTTTTACAATGATTTGTGTTGATAACTTATGATTCATGTTGCAAATAAAGCTTGGATTACAAACCACGCCAACATATAATTCCACACTCTCAAGCGAGTTCTGTAGCTGTATTCGTTCAAAAAGAATGTTTCTGTCTTTTTCTTTTGTTTTTAGTTCGTATCAGAGTTTAATTATGTTCTTACCCATAAATCAGACCGCTTTTCTGGTCCATTTTTGGTTATGGTTATTTTAGTTTGGTTATGGCTTTCTCACCTGCCCAAACAAACCAAACTAAAAGGGAAAAAGAACTGTAGTTTGAATGAACATTTTTTTTTCAAAATTCACAAATCAAATGGAAACTTGATATTTTAGTCTAAATAATTCTCTATACTCAACCTTTGTGTAAATAGCAAATGCTGAGTTACATAGAAGTGCTGAAAAAACAAAAACGTAGGTTATTGAATCATGAGCTAGTGCTGGATCTCATCAGTACCTCTCCGTCCATCAACACTAAGTAAGGGCTTGGGGGAAAGAGGGAAAATTGAGGGATGAAAATGAGGGTCTGAAACACAGAAGGCTGTCGTGGGAGGGAGACAAATGAAAACATATGTTAGCGAAAACAGAGAGTGAGATGGAGTTCATTGGTTAAATGAAGCTTCACATGTTAGCATGCGCTCTATAAGTGGAGGAAATGAAACATCAGTTGGCAAGAGGATGGACTCTTGATGGCATTTTGACTTTTGAGCCATGGATAGATCCAAGGGCATGAGGCAAGCATGCTTCCCACACTATAAATACTCAAAGGCTGACTTGAACTTCAATAAAATTAACCAGACTGACCAGCTCATCCAACCTGGATTTTGGTTTTGTGTTGGTGCATATCTTAGCTAGCAATGGGCAAAAAGCAGTAGCAAGCTTTGAACATCATAAAGACACATTCACATTATTCTTGCACACTTTACGTAAATCACATTACCTTAATTTCACCTCCCAAATATCACTGCATTTGTCTCCTGTATGATATATTTCAACTTAAATTGTCTTATCCAGACAACCAATGATTTATACGGGAAGACTGGGAAGGTCCAAACTTCTGCATACCACTGCATCTGTATAATGGTACATTTAATAGCAATAATACAATTTATACAGAGATACTTTTATTGTAACACCCTACAAGGAAGCACACAGAAAACAAAACAAGTTGGGGGCAGTTGATTGGCGGAGGATGGGGGTTAAATTTTGCAACATTGAACATTAGACAAAAAAGAAACATGAGATACATAACTGAACACTTTTTAAATAAATTAAATTGTAGTGACTTGTTGTCTCTTAATAAAGCATGCCACCGCATTGTTCACTGCCCTTTGCTGCTGAAGCTACAACTGCTCTACAAAGAAAAACAAAGACATAATAAATTTGAGCTAAATCTGTAACTAGTCTGTTTGTCTGATCTTGTAATGAGTGTACTTTTTAATTGTGATTTTGTAAATTCTTGTATATAATTAAGTTAACACAACAACTTATTACAGGATTACATTTTTGTGTGTGTAAAAATAAAACAATACTGCTAAATTTATCAAAATAATGCTCTGAAATCAATTTTAATTTCAGTTTGGATGCATGCATATTAACGCGTGTGCACAAGCGGTGTGTTTCACCTGAAGCAGTGCTGCAGCCACCGATCAGTTTATGATATCAAAACAATTATAACAAGGATATGGACCCATGATCTATCAAATGCTCTCCCTGTACTTCCAAATTTGATGTCTTGGTTGTTTTTAGTTTTGAAAAGATGTTAATGTGGCAGAAGGCTTTAAAGCTAAGACGTGATTTCACCGTAACATAATAGTTGTACCAGGAACATAGAAACGTAACAATAGTACATATGTCTGCTATTCCCAGCTCTTAGATGTTTCAAGACAGCTTTAAGTTAACAACTCACTTAGAATTTAGCAAATAGTGCTGGATGGTGCTCTTGCAGATGTGAAATCATATTTGATGTATTGCCTCCTTTAACAGTGACCTTCCTCTTCCAAGCCGTGGCCGTCAGAAATTTTGCAGATAGATATTGGCAAAAATGTTTTGGGGGTTCACTTCTTCGGCCATCCTGAACTTAAATGATTGCTGAGTCTCGCTGGCTGCGGATCACGTGCACGATCACAGTCATGCGCCTGCCAGCACTAGCTGCTGCGCACACAGAGCCCTGCACTTTCCTTTTGACAACACAAAAAATGCACATATCAAAGAAACAGGACTTTTTCAAACCGCGGTAAACCTTGAGACCGGTTATCATCCTATGCCTACTTGCGAGGATCTCAGAGTAGAGTCACCGCTCCTCTAAATTGAGAAAAGCTGGCTGAAGTGGCTCAGGCATCTGTTGGGGATGCCTCCCAGGCATGTCCATCTAGGAAGAGTCTCCAGGAAAGACCTTGGACAGTCTAAAGAGATTATGTTTCCTGGCTGGGTTGGGAAAGCCTCTGCGTCTGGATGACCTGGAGAGGCTGTCTGGGAAGAAGGAAGTCTGGGTTAGAGTTAATGTTACTGCTTGAACTGGCTCTGGATAGGAACCTTGCAATGTTTTATAAACAAACTGAAATTACAGATTGCTTGTTCAAATGCCACCATACTTTTCAGCCCATATATCCTACTATTTGTTTAAGAGTTTTAGTTGGCATTTACCAACTGAGCGTGCATCTGATTTTGAGTGAAATGGCCATTTGGTTTCAATTGTACCGTGAAGTAAACAGAAACTGTGTCACTCGAGGGACTGAGACAGGCCACAGGAAGAGTGATGAATGTGTGAGTGCTAACTTTAGCATCACACTCACAATGTTTCAATGCTTACTATGCACTTTTCTGCAGGATAGAGAGCTTTTGCCTGCCTGGATCAAGGCCGAGCAGTGTGACATTTGTGCTTCCTGTAAAGCACACCAAAAGGAACTGAAAGAAAACTAGATGACCATTTGAGGCAGCACTAGGAACTAGAGACGGCCAGTAACTCTTACCATTAATGAAAATGCGCAACTTGTGAACAAATATAATTAATTACATTAGTAGAAAGTAATTAAAAAAGAGACAAAAATCGCAACTAAACCAAAATGGAACACATCACTGGTTCCTCATTCTGATATAAAGGCTGTGAATAGTACTCAAACTTAGAAACATTGTTTCCCAAGATATAGTATAAATGCATGAATATTTCAAAGATACCATGGCCTACTTTTTCCAGTTAGAAATAGATTTTAAAATGCTGATTGAAGCTTATATAACTGAACATTAGAGAAACTCTTAGGCAGGTGTGAAAAGTCCTGTAAATAGTGTTAATCGTTTATTTTCATTGGTGGACAAAAATCAAATCATATATGGACAAATAAAGTACAATCTTAGAATTAAGTACAACTTCTGAGATAGAACAGGAAATACACCACAACCAGGAAGTGGCTTAAAGTGTCATCCCTCTTTTCAGATGTTTAGCTGAATCATATATAATATTTAAGTTAAATAAAGCAGCATTTTCTGTTGAATCTTCTTAAACCTTGCTTTAAGAGTCTTCCTTTTTTTATTAGAAATTATATTCTAGCACACTGTCTTTCTAAACTTCACCATGGTAGAAGAGTTTGACTGTTCCTTCACCCAGCCTCCTACACAGCTGCTTTTCAACCTACATGTGGGTGACATTGAAGATCATTAGTATTGATACAAATGGTGGATCGTACACCTGATTATATTTTACAAAATCCCAGACTTTGTGCAAGAGTATCTTTAAGAAGTCATGGTGGTTTGATGGTAAAATGCATTAACACCAAATATTGATTTGATTTATCCTAAATTTTAGATTATTTACATTTCTATTGCATAGTACTGCACAGACACAGATAGTTAGTTGGTTACTGGTTAGATCCATGATTACGGTCACACATCCTTATCACCACTGTCCTCTCAAAACTACACTGTTGTATCAAAAAATGGAAAACTATTTTGTATTTGTGTGTGTATTTTAAGTGTCCGTGGGGGGTGAAACACTCCGAAGCTATCTGAGGTAAAGGATCAGCTCTATGTATGTGTTGGGTTTAGTGTTTGTTTCTGTCAGTCATATGGAGAGGCAGTGCTTACCTTGTTTACACACACGCACACGCACACACACACGCACACCCATGCATAAACAGGTTGGTTATAAATAGTGATGTGACCCACTTCCCCAGAGACGTGAGAGTGTGACCGTCCTAACAGATAAATATTATCTGTTTACAGTCTAACCACAAACACAAGAGACTCATTCTATTCATTCCTGTCATATTCCATTAAACGGTTTTTCTGCCTCACTCCACACAGTCCGACAGGTTTGACGAGTCTATAAAGAGATGGATCCATAAATAAATGCAAAGTGTTATGAATTACTCCCCTCTTAGTTGTTCATCATCAGAACACAACTGAAGATGATTGTATTAAAATTAGAGAGATTTCCAGCTCTCTACTGAGCCTCTACCCTTTCAATGCTTCACAAAGCCAGTGAAATTCTTAATTAAACACTCAAATCTCAACAGGGATTATAATGTAATCACCGCAATTTTATGGTTTGTTTTCTTCATCAGTGTTGAATGCAGTTGTGCTCATACTCTTCCATACCATGGCCAGTTATCTGATTTCCTGGTCTTTTTATGAGTGTCAACTGGGTTTGCTCTTTTTAATTCATAATGACAACCTAAACTTTCCAAATAACCCTGAGTTTACATACCCTGGCGATTTTGGTCTGATAACATGCACATAAACTGGCAAAAAAGGGTAAAGGTAACCATACTCACCTCGATCTATTGCCAATCAGCAGTGTTCATACTTTGATACTTTGAAGTGGAAATTGAGGCATTCTGTTGTGTTGAAACAAACAAAGGTTTCTGCTACAACTGCCAGAAAAATTGTAATGGATGCAAAGAAAAGCCCACAAAAAACTTCAGCTGAAATACAAGGCTGTCTAAAAAACAACCATAAACGCAACATTTGAAGAGGAGTCAACTTGAACGGAACACCATCCCCACTATGCAACTGAGGTGGGTCACTGATGTTTCGGGCTCCAAAGACACAGGGAACTCGGTCAAAATTGACAGGGAGATGAATTTCAAAGGGAATTTCAAAGATGTGTTATCAAAGGGTACTGGCGATATATTTTTGTTCATATGCCCGGAAGCAGTGCATGGGGGGTTACTGAACATTCTAAGACAACAACGATCCAAAAAGACAAGTCCACTTGTTATTAGTTACCCCAGAACAAAGTGAGTATCCTGACCTCACTAACATTGAACCACTCTGAGGAGAACTCAAACATGCAGTTCATGCAAGAATTTACAAGAGTTGAGACTTTTTGCCAAGAATGGGCTGCTTTACCAACAGAGAAGATAAAGAACATCATCAACCACTACCTCAAGAGATTTCAGGCTGTCATTGATGTTAAAGGGGTCATACAAAATACTGCATATCATGTCTGATCCCAGACACCGTTTTTTTGTGTGTGTGTTTTTTTTTTGTGCAGTTCATGATTCAAACCGAATTATCTGATAAGAGACTAATTAGGGGTTAAGTTCTGAACTGTACTAATAAATAAAAAAATGAAACTTTCCCAAAATATTAACAACCCTTCACAAGGCAAAACATTACATAATATGTTTTCAGTCCTTATCACGACTAAGCCCCAACCAAACGATTTTATTATTTTTTTCTTAATAAATGTGTAAGAAATTAAAGTACTTGTTAGTTAAATACTTGTGTCTTTTAAAATGTATTTAATCCAACAAAACTAGTCGTATAACTCTTACTCCCCCTTCGTTCATGGCATTGTCTCCAGCCAATAGCGACTGCTCACCAGTAATAGAGCTGCTCTCTAGAGCGCTTTCAGGCAGAGCTGTTTGTTCTGTTTATTTCAGCTTGTATCAGTGAACATGTGCAGCCATGCTTCGGGTGTAGGTGGAGACTGAAGGCTCAGAGGTGTAGGAGGGGTAGCTCTGCCCAAATGCTGTATAAAAGCTTACAGAAGGTGAAGGATGGTTTCTTTGGTATAATGGGTTTTACTATTTTACCATTGCTTTCTTGATGCTTTGGCTTCATTCTTAGAGTCTGCAAGCTTCAGTTCTCAATTAATTTCCTCTATATTTAATGAAACAGTTTAGAAAATGTCAATGAATTTAACATTGTCAGAAACAATAACATGACCCAATCCACAGATGTTTTCTCAGCTCGAATGACCTGGAGCTAATAATGAGGAAAACCAAACAGTGATGCTTTTCAGTCATTATTTTTTATTCATTTCCTCAACGCTGAGCGACTCTGATTCGAGGAATGTGTCTGGAGACATGTACATTCATTTCAGACAGGAATACAAGAGGTGGCTGCGGACAGCCAGTAAATTTAGGAGGCTTATGCAAGAATGTGCATTTGGACTCCAGTGATTCAGTTACTGAGATAAATGTGGCCAAAGTCTGATAAATCTAAAAGTAATCACCCGTGATGAAGATCAAAATCGTACTTGCATACATGTTTAACTTGCCTTTTATTATGTTCACATAACCATGATGTGACTCACGATTATGGAATGTCATAAGGGTCAAAAACTGTTGAATATTAACCATATACATTTTAACTTAGAAAGGCATCTGCCTGTGTCCAGTGATAATACAACTGTTAGGTTTGATGTGATATAGTCATTTATTACCTTTTTATGTTCGGCATATTCTCTACAAATTCTATTTCATCTATGCTAATGTTTCCTCACTATAAGCACAAAGAAAATATCACTAAACCTCTAACCAACTGTAAGTTGTTTGAACTAATTTGTTTTTATTTTGTACAACATATATGTTGGTGCCATAATATGTTGAAACAATCGAAACAACCCATGTACAACAAAATTTGCTAAAATTCCTGCTCTAATCACGCATTAATGTAGAAAACATGTTGCCGTTTTAAAACCAATTGTTTCCAAAGATTTGTAAAATAAACTACACCTCCCATATTTTTGGGTAATTCCACTCATTGCACCAAGGTTAACCATGGAAAACAAACAAGGATTTTGAGTTTTGTGTACTTTAACCAGGGTTTTCCTATAACAATCCCAGTTAAAACAAACAAGTTTGGGGACAGGTAATTCAAAATCAGCATAGTGGTGAAAGATTCTGGACCAAGACTACAGTATAGAGTATAGATTTATTTTAGTTTTAAGATTTACAGTGCATTATTTTTGTTTTAAAGTGCACACTAATATTGAGAAATTATATTCTTTTTGTGTAATAAATCTTTTTTTTCTCAACCTGTCTAATTTAATCATAGAAAAACCAGACGATTAATTGACTAGATATTACACTCTACTAAAACTCCAGTGTGTGTCAGGATGTGCTGTTGATGTGCAGAATGTACTGTTTTTGTTTTTAAGTATGTGTAGCTGTGTATTTGCTACTCTCTATTTTCAAGAGCCTTTATTGGAACAGTCTCTGGTGGAGGATTATGCTCCTCAACTACGCTATCAATTTTGGTTTTGCAGCAGAGCACTCGCACACATATGGTTCATAATTTGTTTCTCTTCTTTTCCAAAACTTTTTCCACAAATGTATCTTTGTCAGCCATCTCTGTTCTTTTGTTTAAAACGAGTCATTTTTTATTTATGCTCAAGTCTGTCTGACTCCAATACATGGCATTTTTTCTTTTCGATTGAAAGATTTTTGGAAGTTGGGGAAAAGGGTTTGAAAATCCAGCCAAGTCTCTGGGCTTGGCTTTCAGAGCGACTCCAAACCGGTTTATTCTGGTTAGCTTTGCCTGGACATGTGTGTGCGTGTGTGTGTGTGTGTGTGTGTGTTGTGTGTGTGTGTGCATGGGGCTGTGTGCATGTCTATATGTCAGGCATATCTAATGAAACGATGAGAGGGAGTAGGAGTGGGATTTTTCTCATTATATAACAGAGGCACAGATTAGCAGTTGTGTTACTCTCTGGTTTCAGATCAGTGCTAGAAATGCCAACTAAAATTCACTCCAGGGTAAATTTCTAAACAAATATTTAAGCTAGATATTGTACGCTCTTAACAAACATAGCCTTTTATCCAAATTTCATTTTGAATATTTATTTTCTATAAGCGTTTATTTTCACAAGAAAGTTATGCCTTAATAACTCTCTAGCTGAGATTTAATATTAATGTTAAATGAGATTCTGTTTAAATATTTAAAAAGGTGTTTATGCCAATTATAAAGTGTGACATACAGGCATTCTATGGAATATAGATGTGATGATGTGGGATATTCACATCATCCCCTTTAATTGAATTATAAAAATAACATAATTGAGGTGCAGAATAAATTACAAAAGCTATGAGTGATTTATTCTGATTTATTGTTAATTTGAATGATTTTTTTTACTGTCCACGTGTCATCTCACTTGTTGTACTCCCTAATCCTAAGCCTAACCATGAGCATTGTAGTGATGTCACAATTGAACATTCAATTGGTGTTGCTGCACATTCAGTGGGCGGGACTTATCCCGTCTGCAGTCAGTGGTACTAGCAAAAAACGCTAATTATCATATTTGCCGATAATTAACGGAAGGTGGCGATATTGTCCAAAAATATTAATATGATCCTTCTCAGCTGTATGGTTTTCATTTGAGGTACCACATACGCTCTCCTGTTACCCTTTTCCAATGGGTTCTTATTTCACCGTCCTGAATGGGAATCGCACTGGTTGATATGCAGCGATGGATTATTTCGGTAATACTGCCGAAATAATACAAAAATACAGATTTGTATGCTTTTCAAAACACTTATTAACAAAAGCTTCTCGTCCCGTGGTCTTTTGACACTTGGTGTAAACGGCACCAGTCATTCTATAGAATGCCTAGGAAAAGTATGTAACTTTTTTGGCAAAAACACATCAGTTATTCCATATGTTGCACCCATATTTTAACACTCACCATATCTTCTTTCTCTCTCTTTTTTCTCTCTCTCACCTGTGAGGAGGAAAACCAGTAGTAACAGAGCTTTTCATTCAGCAGCACACTAAATACAGGTGTTGATGTACAGTCTCCCAGCACACCCACAAATCCACATGGAATAAATGCAGCAGGTGATGAAGCTGCTTGGCGTGGACACAATGAATTACTCGGGTTGTTACTTCTAGTTTGCTACTCTGGAGTTTTCCATTAGTTTAGATACAGCTGTGTTAAGAGTTATTCTATGGGTGTGTAGTAGAGATAGGCAGACGGACTGACATCTGGAACTGTTGTGTCAAAGCGAAAACATTATCTCCTCCTGGGTAATTAGTGCAAAATGGAATCGTTACTTCACATCGATATTTCTCTTGAGATAGATGAGTGACTTTTTTTCAGCCAATCGTTTAGACAAAATGCTTTTATTATAGTTTGTCTCAAATATTGTAGAATATGATGAAAGTCCATAACGGTCTTGTCTTATTAGTTGTTTTTTTTGTGTTGCATAGATTATTACCATTTTATTAACATCTTATTAGTTTTTTTTAAAGGTGTTGCATAAACATTCCAGTAGATTACTTTCCAGATGCTCAGTAGTTCTTTAGGCAGGCTCTACTCAAAGTTCTGTCAGCAAGTGAAACCAAACAGCCCAAAAGAAGAATTTTGGTCCTGGAAAACCTTTAAAAACCTTCTAAAAATCCTTGACCAATCACTTCACATAAATTCTGTCACCAGCTCTGCGTTCTTTCACATGCATAACATAACCACATCCTTGTTAGGTTCTTGTCCCAGTTACTTTTATTTTGTTATTTCCTTAGTCTTTTATTTTGCAAACTCTTCTGTTCCTGCCCCTTCCTGCCTGCTCTTCCTCTTTGTCTGTGTCTCCACCTTCTTGTACCTTTTATTCTGGCCTCTTCCCCTGTGTGTGTTTTCATCCTGTGTCTTTGTTAATTGCCTTCATGTGCCCCACCTGTTTCTCATGTCTGGTTAATTGTTCCCTCGTTGACCGGCTGCCTTCTTAAGGCCCCTGCTCCCCCTTCCTGGTGCGGGTTCATTATTAGTAATATTGTTCTGTTCTGGTAAGCCTGTTCCTATGATCTGTCTCTGCTCAGGTTTTTGAAAAGTTTATATATTTTGTATTTGCTCCCCAGCAGCCGGCTGGCTAACAATCGTTGATTGTCTTTTGAGTTAATGTTTTTCCTGTTTTTGTTTTCTGAGTTAGTTTAGTTTTGTTCAGTATATTTTATGTTAGGTTTTGCCCTACCACGGGTGTTTGTGTTTGGTTTGATTCATTTATTTATTAAACGAGTGTTGATCCCATCTTGTGTGTGTGCATTTGAGTTCGTTTAACCCTTCCTTTACCATCTATGGGAGGGTTGCCCCTAACAGAATGAACCCGCCATTCTGAAGAACTCAGCACACTATAATCACAATCATGGGTCACTCTCGTGGACGCAAGCCACGGCCCCTCTCTTCAGCTCCCTGCCGTGTGGTGCCGGTTAACCCTGATGTCTCGGATCTCAAACAGGCTGGTCGCCCCATTGGAATCTATGCAGCTTCCTTGCTACTTGCCCTGAATGACCTTGGACTAGAGGAGCACGAAGTCATCCAGCTATTCTGTTCCGGTCTGGATCATCCCGTTCCGGCAAGGATTTTTCTTGAGGACGGTGACTATTCCATTTGGGAGACTATCAGGTTGGTGATGAATGTGATGGAGGGACCCGATTCTTTTGAGAGGGCCTTTGGTCACATTTACTCCATACGCCACCCGGTTGAGCCAGCTGATCTCTCACCTCCAGTTGCTCCGAGTGAGACCGCTTCTCCTTGCGTCAACTTTCCTTCTACCGCTGGGTTCTCCACTCCGTCCCAACACAGGCTGAGTGAGGATCCAGTGAGCCACTCCCCATCAGCCCACAGTACCCTCCACTTCAACGATGATCCTTTGTCTGTGAACCCTTTGTCCAGTTACCCCGTCTGTAACAAAGTTTCCTGTTGTCCAGAACCACCTCTGCCTGCCACGTCATCTGTTTTTGGTCACCCCGCATCGGTCCCCAGCAACGCCGTCCCTGCCTGGATTCTCAGGCTGGTGGAAGTAGAAGTCAGAGCCAGAAGATTTTCCTCCCTGGGTTTGGCCACGCCCACCAGTCAGCGCTCTGCTGCCTTGCCCGATGTTGTGCCTGCTGACCCCTGTGATGACACTGCGCTCCAGGAGAACCCTGGAACGGTGGCGGATTCTGTATGGCTCAAGTCCTCTAGGTCTAGCCCTGTGTGCCCCCTGGATTCAGTTACCCCTAAATCTTGTCTGTTTGGAGTTGGTCTTGTTCCCTTTGAAGTGGTCCCTGTCCATGCTGTTGTGTCTGCTGTTCCGGCGCAGACTAGAGGAGTGGAATCTGCTGCCCAGTCACTGGACGGAGATGTCTCCAGTGCACTTGCCTGTCAGCAGCTTTGTGAGGGTTCCCAGTCAACATGTTCCTGTGCTGGCCCTCACGTTTTTGTTGAGATAATAATTTTTGGGCATTATGTAGTTTTTTGCCTTTTTGTTCTTGTAAGATTTTCATTTTGTTTAATGTGCTATTTCTTTAAGTTTTCTGACACCAATTGCCAAGCCCTGTTGGCCCTTCCTGCTCCCCTTGTCCGACATGCCCTTTGTTCGCCCCCTATGCGCTTGAGCATCTGTGCTCCCAGGACACTGTTAGCATTACCAGCTCCCCCTGAGCGTCGTGCCCTGTGCTCGCCCCCAATGCGTTTGGGCATCTGTGCTCCCAGAACACTTTTAGCATTGCCTGCTCCTCCTGAGCGCCTTTCCCTTTGCTCGCCTCCATTGCGCCTGTATGTTTGCGCTCCCAAGACACTTTTGCCATTGCCAGCTTCCCCCGTTCTACATGCCCTTTGCTCGCCCCCATTGCCCTTGTTCATCCAAGCTCCCTGGATACTTCTAGTGCCACCAGCTCTTCTTGTGCATCATGCTGTCCACCAGAGGTCCCGTAGTTTATGCACTGGAATCAAAGGAGCAGTCTGCCAGAGTTCCCGTAGTTTACGCACGGAAATTAAAGGAGCTGTCTGCCTGAGATTCTGCACCTCTCGTACTGGAACTCTGAACACAGTCCCCCGTAGATCCCGTAGTTCTCGCACGTGGTCTAATGGAGCAGTCTGCCAAAGACACTGTTCATGCACAGGAATTACAAGAGCTGTCAACCGGAGATTTTGTAACTCAAACACTGGAACCGAGAGAGTTGCCTGCCGTAAGTCCCGTAGTTCTCGCACGGGAACAATAGGAACTGTCTCCCAGCGTTTCATTACTTCTCATACAGGAGCCGAGCGAGTAGCCTGCCCGAGATCCATTAGTTCACGCACGGTAATTAATGGCGCTGTCTACCTGAGATTCTGCACTTCATGTACTGGTACTCTGATCACAGTCCCCCGTAAGTCCCGTAGTTCACGCACGGGAACAATACGAGCTGCCTTCCAGAGTTTCCATACTTCAGGCACTGAGCGAGTAGTCTGCCCGAGATCCTGTAGTTCACGCACAGGGCTGAGCGAGCAGTCTACAGGAGCTCCCGTAGTTCACGCACGGGAGTGGAGGTTGTCTGTCGGTCATGGAGTTCTTGCACAGGTTCGGAATCTACATCCCCCGGCCACTGTACCCCCCTGTCACTGAATGCTTGTGTCCTTGAGATCCTACCCCCTATTTATCAGTTGTGTTCCGCCAAATCCCCATTGTCCAAATCCCTGATTATCTGCACCACTGGATCAGCATCTGTCCTGGATCTAGTTCTATGCCCCCTTTTTGTGGTCACTGACTTTGATGCCTGCCCTGGCTCCTCTGGTGTTGCTGCCCCTCTGGCGCATCACACCCTCTGCTCTCTTTTAGGTGCAGTGTTGCAAAGGATTCCTGGGGTCTTCTCTGTGGGGCCCTCTTCCTCGGCTAGCTGTAACCATCTGTTCGAGGGTTGGAGTCTTCTGGAGTGCCTGTTGCCTGCATCTTCCTTGGTGGTGTGGGAACCTGCACATGCTGTGTCTGGAGCTGTCCGTGTTGCAGCTTCTCCCTGCCTCTCGCTTGCATCCTCCATCCCTGCAGGATGCAATTACAGCCTCACCTTAGGGTCCTGGTTGTGTCCTTTCCTGTGGGTTCCTGAGTTCCTGCTGCCTAGCCTGATGGGGTTCGACTCTACCCTGGTTCCGGCTCTGTCTCCAGCCTGGCCCCCAGGGAACCTAGTGAGTGGATCCCCACCTCTGATACAACAAGACCTTCTCCCAGTTCCTGAACTGCTTATCCCTGGTCTGGTGTCTTTTGTGTTGGCGCCTGCAGCAGAAGTCACCTCTGCTCCTTTCCTTGGCCCTGCTCGGTATGGTTGGATCCTCCAAGCCAAGGTTGGCGCCACCGGAATTGGACTCAAGTTGTGTTGGGATTATTTTATTATGGTTTCTGTCCTTGTTGCCTGTTCTATGTCCCCTTTGTTTGCCTTGTCTTCCTGTTCTTTGATTGTTCTCTGATGGCTCACCCTTCCTGCGCCTCCTTGGTCGTCTTCTCCCCCTTGTCTGTCAGAGTCTCCCTAGCCCTTATTCTCTGACCCATTGTGTGGATCCTGTGTGCTTTTGCCCCCTTTATGGGTTACAGGATCCCGGGCTCCGTCCTGTTTTTGTTTATTTTCTGTCTTGTTCCTTTTCGTTTCTGTTGGGGTGTCTGGAAGCCACCCCTTAGGGGGGGGATTATGTTGGGTTCTTTCCCTAGTTACTTTTATTTTATTTTCCTAGTCTTTTATTTTGTAAACTCTCTTCTGTTCCTGCCTGCTCTTCCTCCTTGTCGGTGTTCCTCCATGTTGTACCTTTTATTCTGGCCCCTTCTCCTGTGTGTGTCTTCATCCTGTGTCCTTGTTAATTGCCCTCATGTGCCACACCTGCTCCTCATGTCTGGTTCGTCATTCCCTCCTTTGCTTTCTGCCTTTTTAAGCCCCTTGCTCCCTGTCCCAAGTGCGGGTTCATTATTATTAATATTGTTCCGTGTCTGGTAAGCCTGTCTCTTCATATAGCTCTGCTCAGTCCTTTGAAAAGTTTATATATTTTTTTGTATTTGCTCCCCAGCAACCGGCTGGCTAACAATCGTTGATTGTCTTTTCAGTTAATGTTTTTCCTGTTTTCGTTTTCTGAGTTAGTTTAGTTTTGTTCAGTATATTTTATGTTAGGTTTTGCCCTCCCACGGGTGTTTGTGTTTGGTTTGATTCATTTATTTATTAAACGAGTGTTGATCCCATCTTGTGTGTGTGCATTTGAGTTCGTTTAACCCTTCCTTTACCATCTTGGAGGGTTGCTCATAACAATCCTTCACACACTCTCTGTCCTCGATAGATGGTTTACACTTTCATCACATTACCTCTAGATTTATTCATGTGCAAACTCTATACATAAACACTATACATAAAGTTTATTTAGGCCCTGTTCACACGTACCCGGTTATTTTGAAATTTTCCCGTCATAGTTATGCCATCCACATCATTTTCATGTTAACATGCATTTTTTTGCTGGCCAAGGTGAATCATATTCGACATGCTCGCCACTCCGGGTCTGTGTAGCTTGTGAAATCCGTTTTTTTTTTGGTGACTGAAAAAAAAAATCTGTACACAGCCTGTGAAAAATCCCGGGTATGTGTGGACATGGATGCACGTGCCAGGATTATCACTAGAACCTCTCAATTAGAACACATCACACTTGTCCTGAAACAGTTACACTGGCTTCCAGTCAATTTCCGCATTCTGTACAAAACTCTTTTAAGTGCAAGGCACTCAGTAATTCCTTATATCTCTGACCTGTTTACTATCCACGCTCCCACTCACACCTTTAGATCTACTACTACTATTCAGTCCTTGGTTGCTCCTTGTCACCCAAAGCCCAAAGACCAAGTTAGGCACCCACTTTCCGGAAAAAATTTGCAGGTCAAGGTTTGAAACAGCCTTGATCTTTCACACTTCAAATCTAATTAAAAGACTTTCCAGTTAATGGAGTCATTCTTGTATAAAACTGGATTTCAAATCTATCTTGTTTGAATGAATTTATGTAATTTCTTATTTTGATGTGTTTTTTATACAACTTTTGCTGTAAGGTTTTCTCAACTGCCTTTAAAGCCATCAACCATTAAAATGTATTATTATTATTATTATTATTTATTATTATTGTAAAATGCTTAAATGTTAAAGTTAGGTTAGAATGGTTCAAAATGTCCTTGGGTTTTGAACCAAATACAAAATGCAAAAGTTGGAATTTTAACTACTTTTTACTAGAAAGAATAAGCAACAATTAATAAATTAATAAATAAATAAACAAGCCAAGCTAAAAATGAAACTTCTCTGCCTGGCTTACCTTAAATTCATTTTGTGGGTTTTGTTGTGCAATTGTGCCTGGTTTTGTTTAAAACGTGTGTGCGTGTGTGATGTGAATTCAATGCAGTTTTGCCATTTTGTGACATTACAGGATGAAAGCCATTACGTCATCTTTAATAGGCAGTGCTGCTGGCTAAACTTTAAATGTTTTTGAAGATGAATGAAAGAAATGTTGACTACAGTTCAACTAAACATGTTTAAATTGGTGAATTTGTGTAATATAATTTTGAAATGTGCAACTACATTTTACATTTGATGTTTCTAGTGTTTTCAATTGAACTTATTGAACTACGGAATGCTTCATGGAACCCATGATGGTTCTATTTTGTGCATATAATCTCTAGAGTTATTGATGACAACCATGAGCATTGCCTGAAAATTTTGTCTCTGAAAGAAACCGAAGAAACTTAACCAAAATGCTGTTACAAACTAAACATGAAACCATAAAATCAACATCATCAATAAAACACTGCAAGACGTTGGCGGTAAAAGGAACTCTACAAAGTTTGGAAAGTGAACGCACCGTGCCTGCTGAACGTGTGCTGTGTCAATGCTGGATTTTGCTGTGGTGGTGTTTATAGAATAGCCTAGATGTCGTTATTATAGCCTGTCAGACAGGAAATCTCAAACTATGGTTGCCCTGGTGGAAAAGTAGCTGTCCCAGGATGGCAGATTAGCACTTTTGGAAACCTACAATAATTCCATCCACCCATTTTCTTTAGCCATTCATGACTGGTTAGTGTCAAAGGGTTCTCCAGCTCAGCCTTTCACAGGTCATGCGTGTATAAAGGGAGTAGTAGTATGCCGTTTCCCAAAGGTGTTTGTGAACTGTTGAAAATGTTTTTTTTTTTTTTGTTGAAGTTAAACAATGCTGTTTGTATGCTCCCTTGAATTGATTCACAATAATAGTGCAATAAATAAAACCTTAAAATCAGTCTGATATGCTGTTTGTATGTGATATACCGTTTGATATCTTATAGTGTGATACAATAAAATGATGTTCTTTCACGATGAAAATGTTAACAACGTGACTATTACTACTGCCACAGGCTCTCGACTCGCTACAAAATGACTGAAATGCTTACCTGGTCAGGTTTTGCAATGGTGTCTTTCTCCAAAATCAAACGCACATTGTATTCTGGATCAACATGCCAAAATTAGAAAAACTTCCTTCGAAAATAAAAAAAAGATCTCCACTGACAAATTACCCTTGATTACGAGAAGTATCCTATAAGCCAACAGCCGAAGGGTTAAATTACGCATCTCCACACAATTTCATTTTGTCTAAACTTGTGATGTACTATGTTAACAATCACTTGAGTATCAAGTATATTTTTACATTTTTATTCATTAAATAAAAGTTATAATAAAATAATAAAATAATTATGTAATTTATTGTTTCTTGAAAGTAACAAAAAAAAAAAACAAACCCACCCTTCCATCCACTCACCTCCGACAAGCTGGTCAGCCTAAAGGCAATAGAAGGATACGCCCAAAGTAATTTGCATGTTTTACGCGGGGGGTTGAACGTTGCTTGATTTTTGTGTAACTTAGTTAATCTGTGATGCGTTATTTGTACATTTTTAGTAAATATTTCGACATAAACCTTCTCTGGAATATTTTATTCAATATTCCCTTCACAGCTTATGCTCACAAATGTGCGAGGGCTGTGCAATGCGAACAAATCTTTGTTGAATTACCACAATTGCGAAAAGCACACGTGCGATGCATGTCTCAAAAAAAAAAAACAAGCAAACTTTTCATAATGAATGGCTCCATCTGAGATGCTGCAGGTAAACTCCAATCTAATGACTATTTGTCTAATTTTGACACTTTCAGGAAACTCCCCTCACTGATTGGATAGTTTCTTATGCATATTAACAGACTGTGTGATGTGACTGCATCTTTTTGACCAAGGTTTTGTAACTTTCCTTTCAAAATAAG
>SRMA01027374.1:534040-654595 GCA_007224835.1 Danionella cerebrum | reverse complement strand
ATATAGTATAAACAGATGATATAATAATATAAACATAAACAGATAATATAGTATAAACAGATGATATAATAATATAAACATAAACAGATAATATAGTAATTACAGATGATATAATAATATAAACATAAACAGATAATATAGTATAAACAGATGATATAATAATATAAACATAAACAGATAATATAGTATAAACAGATGATATAATAATATTAACATAAACAGATAATATAGTATAAACAGATGATATAATAATATAAACATAAACAGATAATATAGTATAAACAGATGATGACTGTGTTAGGTGTAGGTCCAGGGGCGCCGGAACATCTCCAGGTGAATCTGGTTGTTAGGGTGATGAGCTGGTGGGCGGGGCCTCCGGGAGTCTCGGGATGAGTATGGGAAAGAAGAGTCGAGCTGGTGGGCAGAGGTCCAGGGGGCGCCGGAACATCTCCAGGTGGATCTGGTTGTTAGGGTGAGGTTTACTTTGCGACCTGAAACAAAAGCTGTTCGAGATTATTGGAACATTTACTTAAAGATTACGTTTAAAATAACGTTAGGCGTCCAGTCAAAATTGTACAGGTATCAGAACAGAGTAGTGGTGATGGGTCTTAATTGTATTTTTTTCCTTTAAATATATAAAAGCATTCATTTGACAAATGCATAGAAGCATAATATTCGATGTGCATCTCACTTTGTCCCTCTATTGTTCTCTTGTTTTATAGGAGACCTTCTGTTCATGCTGATAAAGAGGTAATGGCCGCCACTGTTCTGACCACGCTCTCCACCAGCCCGTTGGTGCTCAACCCTTCATCCTGTGCTTCAGGTGAAACATCCCGCTCTTATTCTAAATGTATTTGTTTAGATATTGCATGCATTCGTATTTGAAGATGAATACCAAAGCATTACTCTTAAATGGTTTCTTGCCAAATCCGAGGAGTGTGAGATTTATTTTGATCACACCTGCAGTGGGACGTTCTGAAACAACCTTTAAAAACAGCACAATATAATCTGGAAAAGTGGAATTGCTGGTTGCAGTTAGAGCTCAACAAATTAGAAAAAAAATGTCAATGACTTTATTAAATAAATCAACTTATTAACTCAATGAGAGTTTCTTAACAAAATGCATTCATGTGGCCAAACACAGCACGTTGAACAGAAAAGGCCTTTGCATGAATAACCAAACAAGTAAGTGCATCAAGTCAGCTTTAGTAACAGCACCTGGCAATATGGAAAGAAAAATACTTCTGTAAGGGGTTATTATCTTTTTTTTTTTTATTTTAATTCGCTATTTTGGATGTTTTTTCAGCAGCTCCCTTTGATTTGCTACCAACAGTATAAACTCCTCGACATCCAGGATTTTTTTCAATTAGTTGTGTGATTTCTTTTATGTCATCCTCTTCCTGTTTTCTGTAAAAAGTCACCAGGAAAATGTGGGACTTTAGGTCTCACTCACGTCATCAAAAGAGCCATTGGTCTTTCCCCTTGCGAAAAGCAAATACGATATGGCAGAACCAAACTCTTGGCATCACTCATTCGGTCAGATGTGTAAGCTCCCGTTGGTGCCCATGGTTTTCGAGCAAGGCGCGTTCTTGGATGAAACTTCAGATCGAAAAATTCGAATCAGTGTGTAGTGGCCTTCAGTCCGTCTGAGGAAACTATTTGAGATCGAAACTTGTGAAGTTAGTAAATAAATTAGCTTTTTTGCTGGGGTTCTTAGCGCTTTGTAATAGAGTTTACATTTATTTAAAAACAAATATTAAAAAATAATTTAATTTGTTAGTAAAATATGCAGATGTGTGTGTCATATACACTGAATATTAAAACAAATGTTTTTGAACAAAAGTAGTTTTTGATGGGGTAATCAAATCGGATTGAAACCCCTTCAATACCCAACCCTTGGCTGCGGATAGAAAGCAGTTAAAAAAAAACCTAAAAGTGCGTTGAATCAAAGCAGTGGAAAAGCGCAAATTGCCATTTAGTCATCTAGGCAGATGTCTATGATTCACAATTTGACCGATACTTTATGAATGAGCTCATGTTGATGGCATAAACAATGAGATTGCTGAATAGTTTGTTTCCATGAATATTTGCATGGATATTATTCTGTTATTTTATACAAATTTTATCCTGTTTTCGATGTTGTAAACTCCTCAGACTGAATGGGGTTCCAACTGCAAACATCCTTCCTTCAACTCATGGCATCCAAAACCAACAGTATGTTCGCAGAGTTTCAGAAGAACAACACAATAGACATTTCACAGCCGCAGATGTGCTGGAAACCTCTCATGAATGGCTTTCAGATCTTGAATTCAAAACCTTTCCAAAAAGAAATAGATTCTTTCATCGTTAACTTCATTCTGTTGATGTAGTTCCAGAACAAATTATATTTTGCCCTGAGCTTAAAAACCTTAAAATCTCAGTCCTGTGAGAGCTGTTAATCAGTTAATAAAGTGTGAGTAAAAGTGATTTAAATTAGTCCAAGACTTGAAAGAGAAATGTTTAGGAACAGAATTGCCCCTGAACTTTTGTTGTGAGGAGTGAAACCGAAGATTGTTTGATTTAAAAAGCAAAAACCTGAACTTTGGTGGATGTCTTGTTTTACTGCATGAGGTCAACCCTCTCTGAATTTCTCATGCAAAATAAATGAGTTTTCTTGAGCCAACACAATGTTACAAAACAGCTGGTGTCTGTCCACAGACTCTTAGATTTGTGTTTTGGAAGGAGCCGACTGCTTTAATGGATCTTCTGAACTCTTTCCATAAGGGATTTTCCTCTCATTTGTTGTTTGAGTCTTTGACTTCATCACTTCTCATGTTCTGCAGGCCGTAAACAGTGGTTAATTTGATGTGAAAAGATCTTAGTTGAGCAATGGTAAGCAACCTATTACCAAGCAGTCACTAGATGCTATGCTAACTCTATGTAGATTTAATCAAAACTCAAACCATGGACGTTCCCAAACAAAAAATTGAATTGTCAAACAGAAGGAAAGATGGAGCTAGCAACACACAAATGTGTAACGTCAATAAATGAAGTTGGTACACCACGACGATGCATCATTAGATGCAACTGTGGTGAAGGTGCGTTTGCATCAGATTCTGGCTCATAGAGGTAAGGTTGTATAATGTTTCTCCAATGTTGCATTAATAAAAGGCTGATAGCTCAGTATTGAAGTTATTAATCACCCTAATATCCCTCAAATCCTCTGTTGGCTCCAAGTTTGTTCCAGTGGTTAGAATTTTGCTTCTTATCGAGTTTGGAGCAAAACCAAATGCCTCCAATTGTTTCTTTTTAAAAACAAACAAAATAGGATGAAAATCACATGTAGTCTTCCAAACACTGGCTCGCTCCTCTTTTTTTAAATAGACTTTGTTCAGTCGTTGTTGCAGCTGTAAGACCTGAAACAAAAAGCATCTTCTTGTAATCCCTTAAAAGTTGAATTCAGCTGTTGTGTCGCTCCCTGAAATGTAAAAAAATGGTTAAATAATATGATAATAAATCCATATTATTTAAATATAAATATATATTATTTGGCTTGACACGTTTGCACACACATCATCAATTTTTTCACATATTTAAAAGACTCTTTCTAGGTAAATTTCGGTGATTTATGAAAAAGTTAAGTGTGGGGAAAAAAAAGATTTGGCATTTTTAGCTGATGTTCCTTTCCTGAGAAATGCTTTCACTTGCTTCTTGGGCTAGAATTATTATGTTTTATTGCTATCAGTTGGAGGAAACTGAAGGTACAGGACAGCTTTCTGTTTATTTGTTTAATCTAGGACGCTAGCCTGGGGATTGCATTTTATCTGTGGTTCATTTTTGCGTTGTCATTTTTTATTTTTTAATACAAACACATTACTCTTAGGGGAAATTTAAGTCTTACTGTATTGTTTCCTGGTGGCTTTACAAATAAAAGCGAACAGCCTATTTTCTTTCACAGGAGATCAGATAATTATGAACTACTTGTCATTTAATAAACACAAATTTGTGTTGCTTACACTACAAATACCATGTTTATTTTCAGCCCTGTATGACAGTAAAAGCAATTAATAATCATACGAGTTATATGATGTAGAGAACAGACATTTCAACATTAAAGCTCCCTTTGGCTATACTAAGATTTAAGCGGCCATCCATTAATTTTTTTTTTCATCACCATCTCTTGTCCGAATCCTGAACAATGATCAGTCTGTGGAGCTGGCTACCTCTTGGTATTATGTTAATAATACTTTTTGTGACACTGTGTATTGTTTTGTGCAGTCTGTGGTTTATCTTCCACCCTTAGAGTATGATTCTACCACCACCATGCTTCACTGTTGGAATGCTATTGTGGAGGTGGTGCCTGGTATTTATGGGTTTCAGTAAATATAATATGAGGAGACTAATCTATTTCAGGCTGTAGCATGCACCATAGATGTTCCTCAACACCATGGCCCCAGTGAGCCCGGCTTAACCCTTGATTATTGCTCTCCAGGGAGTCGGTTGCTGTAATTACTGTAGCAGAAGTTACTTTGGATGAAAAGCATCTGCGTAATAGCTAGTCCGCACATGCTGGACTTATCTTGAGAGGCTAAGGGTCTTCTGCATGTTCAAGCTCACACTAGATCTGCTGCTCGTGTTGCTCAGGGCTAAGTGAGGTTATGTTGGGTGAGTTATTTTGTTTGAACGTAAAGGAGCCATATTATTTTGGATTTTCCGTAACCTTTTCCATTAATGCCCATCTAGACTTGACCAGAACTGCACCTTTTATAAATTACAAAAATTCTATATTTTTTGAAACCTGCTTCTTTTAAGCACCTAATATTTTCTGTGTCCTCTAAAAGCGTGGGCTCTGTACTCATGCTTTAGAGGAAATATCTTTAAGCACTTAAAGCCTCAGACACTTAACCCATTAAAAATGTTACAATTATAATGAAATAAAATTGAAAAATAAAAAATTTACATTTCAGAAAAAAGACCTTTAATATAAATCAGTAATAATAATTTTAAAAGTACTATTTATTTAGATATATTCTCTTCCCCACCACAACTGCAAGCGTTCTCCTTTAACTCTCAAATGTCTTTACTTTGCAGATATTTGGCAAATGAAGGGATAGAAGGATAAGTATGAACCACTTATGTAAGCCATGTTTGGATGTAAGTTCACCATCAAGCTACGTTTTTGTTGGCAAATATTTCTGTCTATTCCCATGCTAAAGACAATGCAGCACTCGCTTCCCTTCCAGGTCTGTGTGTTAGCTCTGCATGGACACTGGCAGTTGCTGAATAAATACAACTTCAAGTATGTTTTTGATGAGGAAACAACACTATAACATGTTATGAGGTCTCAGATTAGACAATATAATAAAGATAATAAAGTTCAATGTCTATTATATGTAGAAATTGCCAAAGAAAAGAATTTAATGGTTGAAATGTTAATTTCCAATGATTTCAATGGAATTCAGTTTTGTTTTTCCTACTCCATAGAAATTGTTTAGCTCAACTGGTTTAATGCAAATCTGCAAAACTCAGCAGTTGTTTTAACCCTTTGTGCCAGAACTTCAGTAAAACACAAAAATACCAATAGTTTTATATTCTATTGCATGGCTCCATATGCTATGTCACTCATGAACTGTAGATGGCGATGTGCATAGCTGTAATTTGCCAGAAGAAGAAGATTATTATTCAAGTAGTTTCAAGAGTTTTGGCAATATTCATAGGTTTTGTGAACAAGTAAAGTAAGTCTAACATCTCTGGTTTCATCTTAAATATATTTTTAATCTTTTTTTGTTTCATATTGTTGTTTATTTTTGACATTTCATTGATGAATGTCAATGTTTTTTTTAATGTTTTGTCTCGCTCAACAGGTGGGGATGCGGGTGGCAGGAACTGGAAGGAGAGTCTTTTGTCTGCCAGCTACAGCAGCTCCACCAGTGGCCACTGGAGCTGGGACACCAGTGACCAGTCTGTACCTTCCACACCGTCTCCCCCTCTCTCTAATGACACCGGCAAAAGTGATGACATCATTGAGGACAGTGAGACCACTCACTTCTTATTCGAGGAGGCCATTCCACGGAAGCGCAAGGTATTTAGCAGACACTTTTATCCAAAGTGACTTACAATTCCGCAGTAAATAAGCAGTATTGACGGCAATAGGATCTTCCATGGCCATTAAGGAATAGTTGTCAAAAATGTACTTTGTTTTGGTGTTCGAGACTTTCTCACTCACATATTTTGCTTATGTATTGTTAATTATTCACAGGAGGCATGGGGTCTCTCACCTTGTACATGTTGCACTCACACAAATCCAATGCTGAATATTATATAAACTAAATATTATATAATGGGCATTGAGCATTCGATAAAAAACACAAATAAACC
Source organism: Danionella cerebrum (assembly GCA_007224835.1). Lineage (NCBI taxonomy): Eukaryota > Metazoa > Chordata > Actinopteri > Cypriniformes > Danionidae > Danionella > Danionella cerebrum. Next base: position 648,238 of record SRMA01027374.1, on the reverse strand, counting down.
AATATGTTTAAGACTGTTCAATGTACCTGGATTAAAAATGCACTTAAAATATCAATAAAACAAATAAATTGCATAGTCATATCAATCTCGCCTATCTTCCTCTCCATAAATGACTTTTAAAATGCATTAAATAGTAGTGAGCTTGTAAGTTGACTTTTTAAGTGAAATATGCTTCAGTTGCAATGAGAAAATATGAAATATTTTCTGTCTTATGTTGTATTTGTTCCCCGATTCCTTTGGTTATTTGACGCTGTGGTTGCCACGACATAAACAGCAAGTCTGTTTGAGGCTGAGGGACGGTAAATAAATGCCTTGCACCGCATAAAATGACCTGACTTACAGCGACCCAAAAATCATTAAAATATTTTTGGATGATTCGGAACTGCGAGTGACTGTGAGCATTGTCTCATTTCGCCATTTAACCTGCAAATTACTGCTGAGGGAGACTTCTAGGGACAGGAGAGGGAGCATATGATCCAGTGTGCTTTCTGCTTGTATATTATTACCATCTATATTTTCATGTAAATACAGAAAATACCACATTTTTGAAAAAGTAGAAAAATCTATAAATCACATCACACCACATAAATTAAGAATGGCATTTTAAGAAACAAACAGCTGATTGTCTTCTCAAAAGCTTCAGAAAGACAATGAACACATTGCTAAAGCTATCACAGAAGTTAGACTTCAGTCGAGCAGTACAAGGCTTGGTTTCTTGGCACCCTTATGTTGTGTGGGACACAAAAATATCTGGAAGTCGATATACTTTCATCTGCATCACACACACAGTTTTGGCAAAATATCTGCAATTCTAGCAAAATAAAAGATTCTAAAACCAGTAAATGTTACCTTTGATTTATATTTTTGAATACACTGTTATTAAACACATTTTACTAAGAAATAGTTTCGTTTTGTAAGGCTTGAATCTGTGGCCTTCTCTGTGTAAACGGTTTTTACTGAGGTGTGTTGTAGAGAGACGGATGGATACGTCCCATACTGTTAGCGCTAGTTTTGAAGCACAGTGCTGTTTGTCTTCTCTGTTATTTCAGCCTCCCACAGGCCTCTATATCTCCTTCCTTGGCCAGAAAACAACCTCGCTCAGTAGAGAAAAGTGAAAGAAATGGAACTCTTTAAAGCAAAGGAGCTTAACACTGAACAGCTGTATGAATCATATATAAACAGCTGGTTGGAGTTTTCTTTCTGCTTTCACCAGGAAGAGAGAGGGTTAATTCGATGGGCCTTGAAAAGGCTGGAAGTGTTTAGTTGTCCTACAGCAGACTTGGACACACTCGTAGAGGATTTGAGGCGCAGGTTTACACATGTTCACATTTCAGTCCCTTTTCTCATCCCAAAAAAGATTCTGTTGAGGTTGATAATTGTAACAGATATTAAAAGTTCCATATTCCACAATCTCTTGTAATCTTCCATTTTTAATTCAAATGTTTATAATCTATTTTACATGGTAAAACATAATGGCAGTATTTTGTTGACTTTCATTTTATCCTCTTATTCAATTTGTTCAGAAACTTGCACAGCCCTTTAAATCAACTTTTTATTTGAACATTCTCGCAATTTATAATTGGGGACTGTCTCTTTGTTTCCAAACAGCAGATTTATTGTGGTGAAAAGGAAGGATAACCTCTGATATGGCTTGTGTTTTTTAAAGTTCCGGCACAAAAAGTGCTTTGAACGGTAGATAAGGTTTAGGAGAGTTTCTGGTTTTTAAAAACAATTTTTACACTTTGTCTTTGCATTTTTGGGGGATTTATACTTTTTTATTGATGTTATAAAACATAAAATCTGTTCGTTCTCAATTTTTGAGATTTTTGCTGTTAAAAAAAATGACAATTGAATACTCTGAATTGCCTTTTTTTTGTATTCATTTTGATAAATTTGACTAGATCATGTTTGTGCAATTATGTAAGAAAATAGTGTATTTTGCAGTGAACACAGCTATGGTATAAGGTCCCGATATCCCGATTTACTCCCATATAATTTTATTTTGGATATCTGTGGTCCTGATGTGGTACTGAAACGCCTTTCACTCTTAAAAAAAAAGTACCAATTCCTTTGTTTTAGAAAAATGTGTGTCTATGCTGCAGAACTCCATGAAGGTGATGTTCAAGTGCCTGTGGAAGAACTGTGAAAAAGTCCTCAGTACCTCCTCTGGGATCCAGCGCCACATTCGCACCATTCACCTTGGGTAAGAGGCATATAGGGACATTTGAGACTTTTGCAAAGAGAAAACAATGATAGCCCAATGGTTTGGGACCCACCAAACTTCATCGAAGGGTTCATACCATCTAGGAAAGTGTCGGAAGCAAAAGATGGAAACTAACTCTTACATTTGCATTATTTTGTGTCTACCTTCAATTGTAAAAAAACATAACATTGCAAGAAAACATAAAGTTGTTCTCTGGCTTTAAGTAGAGCATTTGTGAGTCTTAAGGAATGCAAACACAGATAAATGTTCCTTTATTCAGCATGCAAATTATGTGGTTGCTTTCCATCGGGATTCTCTGGCAGTGTGTTGGCACAGCTCATACGGGAGGTACATTCTTATGTGGTGGCAAGAGGGTTTTTATAGCTTCATGTTGCTACCTAAGAATCCTATGAACAGTTTGATACGTTTTATGATGTGGTTGGTACTGCTGCCCCCTGCTGATTCTTCTAAACACCCTTTAGTTTGAGCATGCTAGAACATTCCACTGAGCCAAAGCCTCTCCAAGGGATTCTTTAGAGCTGGTCCCAGATCTCGGAATAAAACTTGTATAATATCATAAAAAGAGATCAGAAGCCAAGTTTAAGACACTTGAGGTAGCAAGGCGTGCAATTGTTTAAATGTAAAAGTTACACACCTCTATACAATTTATTGAATACATCAAAACCATTACATAAAGATGACCCCTGTAGGTCATCCCCAATTTTAATAGTATGAGGCTTACTGATACCGTTATGGTACAGCTATAGAATGTAACGGTTAGCTTCCACTCTCACATTGTTACGGGGTCCCTATTGCGTGTGTGATGTGTAATATGCATAATAGTACCAACCGAATCCAAGTTTTGTGATACTAGATCAATGACTCCTCAACCGGCTCATCTGGAAACTAATGGCAAATTCACATAGATTCAAGAGGCTGACACACAGAATCGCTTGATCGTTAACAACCCTAAGCGATACTAAAGTCCCAATGAATATTTCTAATAATCTATCCACTCTACACACTTTTTTCTCTTGTAATAGAAAAACAGTTTATAATCAGTTTATAATCCGTTTTCTGAGAAGGCTAATACAAACAGGAAGTTGGAAGCTCTTCAAGTAAAGTTGCTGAAGAAACATTTGCCTTCTTATGTCTTGCACTCCTGATGGTCCAGTTGCTTTTTTTCTTCCTTTTTTCCCTCTTCCATCCCCCATCTTCTTTAGTCTCAATGCAGCATGTGTTTAGCTGATAGCATTTCTAATGTTTAAGCTAAATAATTATTGTATTAAAATTCAACAAAATTCTCGATTCTATTAAAATACAAAAATAATAAACTTAGCATTAAAGTTGCTATCAACTAAAATATTTTGGAACAAGTAAGTTCTTTATTTAAAAGAATAGTTTTAATGATTATAAATTGTTGTATGAGTTTATTTATTAGTACATGTATGAAGAATAATTTAATGCAAAATGCTATAAATCCATTTATGTTAAATTGAGAAAATTATTAATATAACTAATGTGTCTTTAAGAAAAAAATCCACATTCTGTTTTAAATCATTCAACAGACTTTTTTATTTTTCCCCCAAATTTCATTAATCTATTACACATTATTGTGTGAAAGTGAACAAAAATACAACAATAAAATGAACGTTAAAGTGACACAAAAGTCCCAAAATTGCGCATCATCAGCTTTGCCGCTATTTTTTTGTAATACTTGCCGTTTAAACTTGCTGCCCAAAGTTTGACATTTTGTGAACGTTTGATAAGTAAGTAGATGTTGGATCTCACAGATGTGTGTGTTTCAGGCGCAATGGAGACTCTGACTACAGTGATGGCGAGGAGGATTTCTACTACTCTGAGATCGAGGTGAACATGGACAGTCTTTCAGAGGGTCTGTCCAGCCTCGCACCCACCTCCCCCACCACCACAGGGCCTCCTCCTGTTTTTCCCATCCTTAGCTGTGAAGCACCAAAACCCGAGGCAACCACCTTCATTATTCACACGCCCCTCAGCCAATCAGCACCCTCAGCACTCTGCCACATCCGCACTGACCACGCCTACCAGGTGACAGCACTGCTCATGTTTCATATTGTTGCAACACGTTGCTTCTGTTTACAGGTTTCAGTAGTTTTACTGAATGGTATGGTGCAGTGTGTACTTCAGGTATTTTACTCACATTCTAAGAGAGATGCACAGTTATCAGTCAGTGATCAAAAAATCTCCAGCAAAAGTTAGCAAATTATCTCGATTTAAACCAGAAACACTTTCCCTATAAAGGACATCCAATGCACTTTTTAATTAATCAATATGATTCTTTATGAAAATCAAACAAGGGTTATATTTCTAAAAGGTATTGATAAAACTTTGTTTAAAGCATCAAAATCTTTGCTCTAAATTATCGGTTTTGACAACAATCCAAAAGTAAGGTTAATGAAAACTAGATGGCTAAAGTTGGTACACAGACATTGATGTAAGCTTTTAAAAGTGCCAAGTATTTTAACAAGCAAAATGGACTGGTTGCTAAGGGAGAATAACTTAAACAGCCCCCCCCCCCATTTCTCTAGGGATTTTTCATTTTGAAGATATTTCCAAAGTAAATATCTAGCCCCTTCTATAGACTGGCGTTCAAATATCGAATCTCAGCCACCCCACCCCCTCACCAACACACACGCACACACACAAAAAAAAAAATGAAGATGCCTCCAAGAATTTTCAGGAGATGCTCATCGCCAGTTTGTGCACTTCACTGCGATCCGTTAAATGCAAGTGTGACGTAAGTGTGAATATTTGACAGGATGGATGTCAGGATTTATTATCTGAAGTTGAGTAATTATGTTTTGATTAGTGGAGGTGCGGCAGTGAAGGGTGTGGTCTGTACTACTATATTGAATTTAAAGTAAGTGAAAAATTGTAAAAAACTGTAATTGAAAATGAAAACAGTGTGTTATAAATCAGATTTAATTTTCTTGTTCTATGTGTCATTCTAATTTGAAAATGCTTCTTGGTAAAAACACCAATCTGTTGAGCTCTGTGTTTTGAGGTGCGAGGGGAGCCCTCTGCTGTTCGTTCTTTCCATTTTTCAAAGCTCTTCTTGCCTATTGCCGGGATACAATTGAATATTACAGTGTTTTCTCATTCTTGCTCTGCTGGCTTCACTAATACTCCTCGCTCTCTTTCTCTTGCACACACACTGTTTTTCAGGCTACAAGCCCTGTCAGCATTCCCAGCATGCCCCCCGAGCCCCCTTTAAACACTGAGGACAGGATCAGTGTGTCCTGGCAGTCGCCCCCTGTCATGTATAAAGCTTCAGCGGTGAGATGGGCACACTCTTTCTTTCTATCAACTCTATGAACTTTATGTTCATGATTCCTGCAATTCATCTTCTGTGCACTATCACTCATCTATTATTTATATCTATTTATTTCTTGTGTTAAATGTTTATTTCCTTATTTTATTTTTCTTATTTATTTCCTTTTTTTTTCTTCCTGTCGATTAGAAATGTGCAACTGGTAGCTTCTGCCACCAAAACAAATTCCTTGTAAGTGCAAACCTACTTGGCAATAAAGCTCTAACTGATTCTGATTCTCTTTTTCACTCTTGGGGTTTCTTTTTTGGAAGATTCGCTTGCGTGACGTATGGTTTCCCATATTAGAAACCTTTGGAGATACAGTAGAGGCTCTCATGTAAACCCCTGATCAGATCATGTGACTAGTGAAAATGAGGTATTGATCATGTATTCAGGCTAACAGATTATTGCAAGAATGGAAGAGCATAACAAAACATAGTTATTGTTGCTTTATTCTGCATCCATCCATCCATCCCGCCAACCACCTAATCATCCACACATCATCCATCCATAACTCATTCAATTAACCCATCTATCCACCCATTCATCTTCCCATATATCTCTCGATCCACCCATCCATCCATTTTTCAGTTGTTCGGTTAAACCAGCCAACCATCCATCCATCAGTCCATCATATTTGCTAGAATAGCTTTAAAAATGTATTGGACCCTTAAATAATAATAAAGATGTATTATTTACTTTAAATTTAAAAAGCACATCTGACAGGATGGTTAAAAGTCTGTCTCTTGCTACTTTGGCACATCTGCCCCACATTAATCTGTGACATAAGATTATTAATCTTTCTGAGAAAGATCTGTTTGTTGAGCTCATGTTTAACATCCTATACTTCTGCAGGGCCCGATGACTCCAATCAGAACGGTTAGCATTGGTGAAAAGAGGCAACCTGTGAACCACACCACTGTCAGCAAAACACACACCATAAACACAGCCACTTCCAAACCCAGCGTTGGAACCAGGTAACCCTTCCCTGCCCACGAGGAGGCACAATCATTCAGTTAGTTTCACTTTGAGTCAACTGTGTTTCGGGCATTTTAAGCTTTACAGAAAGTATTCAGAAAGCTGGATTGTGTTTCAGTGTTGTCTGTCATGTAGAAATGCAGAGTTCTAGGAGAGTAAAGGTTAGTGAATGAAATGGACTTTTAACCAAAAACCCAGTTGCACCACAGCAGTCACACTGGTGCTGAGTGTACAGTTCCTCCCAAACACATTTCCCTGTGTGTCTGGCTTCTTTTGTGATCAAAAAAGTTGCAATTTGGAGCCTTGGAAGTGAAGCTGGGTGTCATCTAGAAATTATTTAGGACCTGTTTGTACTTATGTAGACTTAAAGAGAAGGGAGTATGATTAGGGAGGGACAGAAATAACAAATGGCTGTAGTTTTTTTTTTAAATAATAGCAAACAGGTGAATACTAGGGCTAGAGGAAGGGCTGTAAATATCCCCAATGAATCTAAACACTCCAATAAAGCATTTCTGCATTTGCTTTGCGGGATCAGCAAATGCATCACTTCTGGTAGTTTTCTAAATGTTTAAATTATAAGCATAAAATTAAATTATAAAATAATTTTGCCATACAAATACGCAAGTCCGATAAAAATAAAAATGTCTCATTATTCCAGTAAAACTAGCTTTTTAAATTACCTTTAGTGACCGGTAAAAGGTAATGGGACAATAAATCTACACTAAACAATGGTTTTCATCATTTTAATTGATTTATAAAGGACGAGGTATCTATGCTCATGCTGGTGGCCATCTGTCCTCTTTGTTACCCCTTCATTCGTAAAAAAGTTGGGACACCCCTTCATGAGCGTGCAAAATCGAGGAGTAGGGCTAGGGTAGAGGGAGAGTACCTGCACTCTGAATATATTCAGGTAGGTTGGATCAGTATTTATAATTATTGCTAACAGACATACGATAATAATATTTTTCCAGGAAACCACGAGGCGAAGCCAAAAAGTGCAGAAAGGTTTATGGGATGGAGAAGCGGGAGCTGTGGTGCACGGCATGCCGTTGGAAGAAAGCCTGTCAGCGCTTCACAGACTGAGCGCTTTCACTCTCTTCTGCTCTTTTGAATGCAGTTGTTCCACAAAACTGAGCATCGAAATCTCTCGCTACACTCACAATGGACCAGAGGAGCAGAGATTGTGACCTTCTGAAGTGTGTGGCCTTTTCTTCTTGCCGACTTCTACCGGCCACAAGAGGGTGCTCTTTTCCTATCGCTTCCATAGTGGAACACTGAGAATATATTTAGAAAAAAAGAGAAAATATTTTGGTGGGAAAAAAGCTATATTGTTGCATTGCATATTAAAGCGAAAATACTTTTTTTTTCATTTACTTTCAAGAAGTAATCAAGAAACGCAGATTTTCAGGCATTCAGGATTTTTAGTGTGGCATAGTTTAACTGTCAAAATCTTGTAAGCTATTTCTACTGAGTATTTCTTACAGTTATGCTCGTATGGTGCAACTCAATTTCACATATAGTGTATTCTTCTAAAAAGCGTTTTATTTTGCCTACAAGCACTTTTCCTGCTCATTAAACTGTTTCTACAATCATTTAGAATTGCAGTCGGCGCGCTCACGTTTAGTGCAGAATGATGTCACTTCGTTAGCTAAAACTGAAGTCAACTGTGTTGAAATTTTCTTGGCAGTTTAATGGGATTTTTGGAAAACTGCTAAAAAAGTAAGGTTGCAAAAATACCACACAAAATGCTATTTTATGATATTTATCCCTCACATTTATTAAAATGCAGTTGGTAGCTAACTGTTAGGTATGGCTACAGACATATTAGAATGGATAAAACTCTATTCTTCACATATTATATGTCTGGGTTATATTTTATATCCACTTATTATATATCTGGGACTCTATTTGGAAGGTTGGTTGAGAGAAAAGTTATGTAGTTGATTTTAGAGCATAAGGTTAGCATTTTGGTCTACCGATTGGCTCAAAATCTCAGCGTTGTTAACCTCTACATTCTTCTCCCTGGAGCCTCTTTTTCATTCTTAAAATGGTGAATTGTATTGAAATCGAGCCACATCTCACAAGAAAAATAATAATCTGAGAACCACAGTCACTAGTGCACTGCTCATTTCAGCTGTAGATTGACCACTTCTTTAAAGCTTTTCTCCTGGAGTTTAATATAAGCAAAACCAATCTGCTGTTTGGGATGCAACTTTGTGAGAAAATGTATTAATGAACAACACCGAAAAATCTTTGCCAAGCTAATATTTTTTACATTTTGTGGCACAAGTGATACTCCATACTTTTGAAAGCTTACTTTTTGTATAATGGTGACTTCCTGTTTCAGTTACAAAGTGACATCAACTAACACTATGATTTCACACTGAGCATATCAAGAAATAGTCACAAACTGTTTGACCACACTTGCTAAAATTATTACCTCCACCCGAGATTGAGCCTTTCAGAGAGCCGTCCACGTGCTTCAGCGCCAGGCCAGCAGCTGTAGTGCAGGAATGTAAAATGGCGTCTCTCTGCACTCCGTCTAATCCCTCGCAGATCAACTGTATCTCTATAAGCTATGAAGTTTATTCCTGTCGCTCCTCAGTATTAATTCAATGGCAGGCACTTTACCTGGCCACACTTTACATTCAAAAATCTGCTGTCCCGGTCTAATGTGACCCATACGCCCAAGTGTTTTCCACATTGTACAGAGTCTCGCTGGCTTTGCACTTCGCAAGGAATTGTTGTTCAAAATGTAGATGTCATTCTTCTAATGGAAGCGCACGCTGTGATGGTGTGGGGATGTCTTCCAATGTTTTCATTGGAGGTGATCATGTGACATCTTGTGCTGTGCTTTCTGGATTACAATGCTGAGATTGAGATTGATACAATGCTATTTGATTTCTGGAAATTTAAAATCCTTCTACATTTACTTGAGAGTGGAACTTGCACATGTGTCCTAATGCATTTAGAGTTAAGATTGTTGGTTTAGTACATAGAGGTATTGCCACCTACTGGTCTGGAATGCAAACCACCATTTTGTAGTCACGTGCATCTGGCTCAGCAGGCATTGTTTGGTTGTAAAAGCAGCTTTTTTTCTACCATGCCTGTCTAATTTAAATACATTTCAGACCTTGCAGTTGTGCTCATAAGTTTACACACGCTGCTAAAAGTTTCCATTTTATGGTCATTTTTCCTGAATTATAAATGATGACACAAAACAGAACCGGCAACCTTCTAACCACAGTTCCACCGTTCCGGTCTTCAACAGAAGGCATTTTCGGGGGTTTTCTTTGCATCCTTTACAACTGTTTACAGTTGTTCTGACAGAACTTTGGTGAGGATGGTTACCTTTACCTTTACCCTTTTGTGTCCGTTTTTGTGCATGTCATTACACCAAAACATTTTGATCAGGGTCATTTGGAAAGTTTATGTTGTTATTATTATTTTAAAAGCGGAAATACGGTTGTTTTACAATAAATGGCTTCACCCAACCACGCAAAAAAACGTTTGCGTTATCATTCATATTTTCTGAAAAAAAAAAAAATAATAATGTGTGTACACTTATGAGCACAACTATATTCGTGGCTTGAAAATGAAACCAGACAATCAGACTCCATTTTGAAGACACAGAGAACTGCACTATAAAAGAAACAGCACTTTCCTCTACTGGTCTGGACTCTAAAACCTGTTCCAGGGTTTTTTTTCCTTTCTCAAGTAAATGTCTGATGATTAGAATAACATTATTTTCTTGAAAAACAAAAAACAGCAGTGAATTCATGAAAAGCTGACAGTCAAAGTGAATGTGATCCATGCAATGAAAGATATTCGTCAACAACATTCATAATTTGCGCATTTCAGATGCTTTACATATGGAGAATCGCAATTATTGAGCATTTGACTATTGCGTTACGAAGATTTGGCCAATATATACACAACTTTCTTATACGTAATTGTTTTCATTGTTAATTGGATTGAAATAAATTTGGAGTTCAAATGCAGAGCTTGCATGAGTGTGGATCTAAAAGCAAGAGCGTGTATATGACGTACAAAACGATGAATGACACACTGAATCCCTCCGTACCTGAGGTGTTGTGTTCTTTACAAACTTTGAAACCATTACAATGTCTTTTATGGTTGGCATAAAATGACATTATTGTGTTGTTCTTTTAGATTACTGTGAATTAGAATAGTTTTGATGCTGGTGTTGCATCATGTGTAGTCAAAATGCACCAAAAAACTGCCGCACAAACCTAGTTTTATATTGTTTTAAAGACCAAAAACTGGCAATAAATATGTAGCTCCCAAAAACTGCAGAAAATTCGAAATCGAAGAAACAAATGCACCGATGTTACATAGACGTGTGGCCAAAAAACCAAGATCACTGTTCAGAAAATTTTTCTCATTTCTTTCCCGTCAATCCGAAAGGAGCCTCCCTCTCATCATCGCAACCTTCACTAAGTGCCAATGAGAAGAACAAGAGGGACATGTAATTGCACTAACTTGTACTGCACAAAATATATATTTTTATGTGCCGTTTTTATACGCAGAAATTGAAGTTTTAAAGGTCGCCCGTCATGGTTCTTTTTATGGGGTCAGAGGCGGTACTTAGAGCCTGGGAAATCATGTGACTTTGTTTATGAGGGATCATCACTGTCTTGATCATTTCTGCATAGGAACCTAGCTCAGTTGGATTTCATGCATGAAAAACTGATTTTAATGTGTTTTTCTGGCTTAGCAAAGCTCATAAAGTAGTTAATAAAAATAAAAGGGATACGTCTTCCAAAAAATGAACTATTCGCATCTTCTTTGGTGAGTTTCTTTCTTTACCAAAGAAGGCCATTTGAATTCAAACCATGCAGGCTTCCTATTACTCTGTGGCCAGTTACCACCTGTATACTTGGTCTAATACAGTAAGGAAAAGAAATATTTGACAGATATTTGAAAAAGGTATGAACTAATTTGCCTCTTCTTAAAGTAGGGCCGCAAATTATCTCCAAAAAAGACAGTTTGATAGAAATATGATTTAATCATATCTCCACCATTTCCAAAGACCACAGAAGTACAAGACAAATGTTGGTAAGATTATAGGCAAATGAAAATATTCCTCAGTCTTGGGTACCACCACATGATCATGAATATGCAGGAATTACATGTGAAGGCATGTAATACCTATGTTGCTGGGAATGCTGAGGTATTTTTCCATTGACTTAACATGGGGTCAAACTGTAACTTAAACTGAGAACCTTGTAGAACTTTGAAGACCACGCTTGTGGAGGTTATCAGTCTGTGCAAGAACATACAAACCACTGTGCAGTGGCTTTAGAACGGGTGACTGAAAATAAGAATAGGCAACAGAAATATCTTCAAGATTGAACATCATAGAGCAATTGGGTTTATGTTAATCTTGGTAAAAAAAAGTATGACATCAGTGACAGCTCCCTAGCAACCAAACTTTACCCTAGCAACCACATTTTCTTTACTCTTTCAGCTTTGATTAATGAAAATGGGTTTATGTAACTTATCATGACAAAGGGAACATTAAAAAAACCAGACTGTTTGCCTAAGCAACCACTTTGCCATATCACTATCTCAGCTAAGAAAAATCATAGAGATATGTGGGTTGGTTTAAATCACTCATATTGACATGGGGGACTTTGTAGGATGTCACTAACCCCTCCGCAACAATCATACATTCTACCTTGGCAACCAGTAAATTTTGCTTATAAAAGTACTTTTAAATTACCAACAGTAACGTTTGTGTACAATCTTTAGCCATTTGGTTTTTTATTTTGTATTGTATTCCACTGATAATTTCTATTGAAAGGGTTCAGATACTTCTTTCCTTCACTGTTGGGAAATTCTGTGGGAATATTGTTCATATTTAGGAGAACCGTCCCTTTAAGAGCAAAAGAGTGTATCTCTATTTTAAACACGTCTAAAGTGAACAAGACCTGTGTGTGTATATGTTGATTGTCCAATTTGGGGAAATGGGGAAAACGAAGCAACAACGAATGTAAAGAAATTTCTTTAATTTGAGCTTTACGACTCTTCTTCATTGTAGATTTGAAAGAAGTGCTCAGTGTTTTTCTTTTAGTTTCAGTTTTTGCTTGCATTGAAGTATATTCTGTGGATTAACGTGTGTGATGTCCTGTTGTGAGGTGATCTATCACTTTGTTGTTTCCCGCGGCACATTCCCATAGTTGATTTACATTCGTGTTCCCTGATATTCTCAATTCTCCAACTTCCTGATGCTTTTCAGCCAGAATATTAAGCTAAACAATCATGAAAAAGGTGACTTTCTTTCATTTTAACATTTCAGTGTTTCAAAATGGAGTTAGGTTTGTGCCAGCAAAACTGAAAGATGCTTAAAAATTCAATAGAAAAACATCTAAAAAGGACCAGAAGAAACCCGTTCTATATCTTTAAATGAATTTGACCAAAAAGTTCATAAATCAGTAGCATGGTGTAGCAGTACTAAACAAAAGTCTACTCTGATTGGTTGGTTAAATTTTGTTTGATAACAGATCACCCTTGTGTAACCAGGAAGTGACTGAAGCTGCGATTCATCAACTGACCACTTGAGGCTGGTCCCCAAAGAGTGCACAGGCCCCATAAACACTCCCAAGTTTAGGGACATTTGTATTCATATCACAAATTTGCAAATTGTGTAATTTTGAAAATGTATACGTATTTGGTTTTGTCATTTCAGCTCCGCACATTTTCAACCACTTCATAGAAGGAAACATCTGACTCCACCTACGTTTAGCTTCAAAGCCCTTCAAAAACCACAGATTCTATAAATCTATGGGTGCAGTGTAAAAAGTGAGATAAAGATAAAGTTTTAGGAGACTCAACTTGGGGGTAGCCAGCCATGGAAAATATTCCTTAAACCTCCTCGGAGTTGTCAAGCAGATCCAAAATAACCAAATTAATTCAATTTTATACATTTGGCTGCTGTGAAATTAAGCGCTTTTAAAATGGCAGTCAATGGGAATCTTCTCCCTTCTGACACCAGTGTCAAGTGGCCACATGATGAACTGCAGCATGAGTTATTCCCATCACACAAACAAAAGAAAGTGGGAGGTTGCCACTCATCTGAAACCAGTGGGTGACTACAGATTCAGAATTTTGCGTCATTGATAATTGTTCTGGTTCATTAAAAGTCTTTCTTTTTACTCGCACAAGTATAGTTCCATCATTACATTAATATTACTTTACATTACTGCTTTTGACGATCATACAGTTTGCTTTGCCAAATAACTTCTTTGTTTAATTGTTTGAGTTTGTCATTGTTTTTGGTTCAAATTTTCATTGTTCTTCTCTGGTTAAGAATTGATGCATGTCTTGTATCATGTTTTTACTCTTTTGCTAAACAGTTGACGGTGATGTTGAGTGAATGAAGGAGCGGATGGATGATGGAGCCTTTGTGCTGGTGACTGGGCGGATGCAGATGATGATGAGAGCTAGAGTTCTGTGGCTGTAATGTGGAGACTGAAATAAACATACATTTTGAAAAGACAGTTGCTTGGACGTGTTATGTGCTTAATCTGTGTAAGTTTGCATATCTTTTACAGGGTGTGTGAAAAACTGGTTTCTATTGACCGAATAATGAAAACTGACTTGAGTGTAGAATACGGAGCAAGAAGACGTGATACCGACCCATCTGCTAAGAGATGCTCCAGGTACATGCCAGTGTAATTTCATCATGAGCTATTCCATCAAATGGGTGCAATGGCTGTCCCTGCAACTTTATGTCTAGAATAATGCATTAAAATAGATTCAGAAATACATTTTATTACATTCTGTTCCTACTGCAAATTTAAGCTATAACATTTTAAATATTGATCAAATCGACTGAACAACATTGAAAATAGCATTTATTGCTTGTCCCCAGTCTCTAATGCTACACTTCACCATAAGATATAATGGTTAAGATCTTTTAAAAATAACATTTCTTTGCATTTATATGTAAATACATGTTTTTTTATGTCATATTTAAATTAAAAAAAACATTTTAGTCATGCCCTCAGCTTTTTACCCATTCCTGTTACCCATCACCCTCCTGAGAAACTGGAGAATTTCCATGTAAATCTTTCTGCAGGAAGTTGCATCACATGGATCTTTTTGAAGGCCTTGGGACAAGAAAAGGTAAGTTCACTCAATTTCTTTTTTTTCATATTTGATTATATTTTGGAGCGTCACTTTAAAAGTAGCATCCTATTACTCAAATCATTTTAGAAATGTCATTAGTTAAGTGTAAAAATTAACATATTTGGTAAATAACTGAATTTGCATTTCCTGGTTCTATAATTTTGTGCACATTAATTCATTTTCAAACCCGCTTAATCCCTTTCGGGGTCACGGGGGTCTGCCGGTTCTCCAGCACACATTGGGTGAGAGGCGGGGGTACACCCCTGGACAGGGCGCCAGAATTTTGTGCACATGCATTTGCTAATTCTGTGTTAAAAAGCCAGTCCTGTTACATATACAAAAAATAAAAAGGGTTAGTGACAAAAAAAACAACATCCACTTTTAGATTATAAATCCAATAAAACACACTAAGTTGCTTTAAGGTGGACCTATACACATTTTGAATACTTAAGTATGTTTGATATTGGAATCTCTTTTGTAATCAAGTAAAAAAGAACTTTTTTTGAAAGAAAAGAACTGGGTAGAATGGCTCTCATATTGTCATCTTGAGAAACAAACCACTTGAATTCTTAAGATCTGACAGAATAGAATTGATTGGCAGTTTTTGTGTGCAATGAAGGCGAAATTTGAATAAAAACTTTATCTTTTTTTATCCAACCCATTCTTTAATTTACTTTTTGTTTACGTTGTTTTCCTGTATGAACACTTCTTTCTCTAGTACTGTGTATTTCAGGGATTCATTGGCCATCTTGTGTTATATTCCTTACTGTTTCAGTATTTCCTCATTGTTCTCCCCACCTGGTTCCTCGTTATCTTTGATTAGGTTCTCCCAGGTGATTCCTTTCCGGCCCATATGAGAGCTGCTGTTTAAGTTTCCTCGCTCTCTCTCTCAGGATTGTGGGATTATTATGTACTAAACCATATGTACATGATAAACTAAGCCGGTGAAAACCAGTTCTATTGCCTGTGTCTCCATTGTTCAAAGCTTTGTGAAGCCTTAGTTATTCTCACACCGTACTGTAAGTAGCTTTTTCTGTTTATATTCTTGATTCTGCTCAGTTTCTAAGAGTGTTATCATATTGGTGCCATTAGCTTGTTGTAGCTTCAAAATATTTATTGCGAAACAAATAGATTCCAATAGCATACATACTTAAATATTCAAAATGGCTATAGGTCCATCTTATTTAAATGTTTTATTAGATTTATAAGCAAAAATAGGGTGCTATTTTTTTTCTTGTTACTAACCCTCTTGTTATTTTTTATAAAAGTTTTATACAGGACTGGGTTTTTAGCTAAATAGCCACATGGTGCGCAAGATTATAGATTTTGTTATTTACAAAAAATGTTTGGTAAACTATTTTTTTTTTATTAAATATCTGAAATAATAGTAATAGGATAGTGTTTTTTTAATGATCATCTAATAATAATGTAAATAGGAAACGTCATGTTCCCCTTTATCCTAAAGATACTTCTTAATGACGTTGACTGTGTTTGGGGAACATGTTTAACTGTCCTGTGTCAATCTTTTTGAAGGTAATAACATCAAACATTTATATAATTAAAGTTGTTTCGGCTTTGCTTTTTAAATGTACAAATTTGATTAATTTGCCATATTTATGTTTGATAAACCACTTTAATTTTATGTATGTATTTTTTTCAAGCAACCTCTATAAAAAGATAACAAGATGCTGCTACCTTCCCTCAGTATTTTGATCTACATAAAAAAATGGTTTAAAAAAACTAAAATGCTCATTTGGAAGAGTCAATAACATTAAATTCCAAAGCCGGATTGACAGCATAGTTTTATAAAAATGGATGAAAAGATGGAAACAATTGAAAAGTCTTTGATGAACAAAGTGAGTTGTCATTGATAACATTGTGTTAGTGGCATTTCTCCTCCTGGCCAGTGTTTGGCTCTGTGCTTCAGACGAGCAGTGGGTTGTCCAGCACAGCCACCCCTGCTGCCACTCCACCATCCGCATGCTCTGCACTCTTGGTCCTCAGTAGGTGCCCCACGCACTCATTAAACACCAGCTCACTGCCCTTCCTACGAAAAAGACATGCATGAATCTGACGCTTTTTTCCTTAAATACCAATTAAAACTGAATTTAAAAAGCTTTTTTTATAAGCTAAAGCTAAAGTCATATCGTAATGCTGCCAACCCATAGTTGTCTTTGCTTGTCTGTTAGCAAG
Organism: Danionella cerebrum; assembly: GCA_007224835.1. Lineage (NCBI taxonomy): Eukaryota > Metazoa > Chordata > Actinopteri > Cypriniformes > Danionidae > Danionella > Danionella cerebrum. Next base: position 631,361 of record SRMA01027374.1, on the reverse strand, counting down.
AGCAAGAAAATCTAGGATGTCAAGAACCGAATTTCCATTTTTCCATTCATTTTTAGCAGTGAACTAAAGACGTTTTGTCTATCACATATTATCACATCAAATACAATCACACCGATTTCCTTATTTATTTATTTATTTTTTTTGTTCATTCACTTGAGCTCCGGCAAGCCCAGGCATTAATTCGGCTTGTATAGAGGTAGACTAATGTATTGGTCATCCGCTATATCGTGCCTATTTCTAATTTGTTTAACCTCTTAGGCCCTGAGGCCTACTTTTACTTTTTAAGGCATTTCTCAGCTTTTACAAGGCCTAAACTGCAAATCTTGGTATCAAAATGAAGATAGGTTCTTGGGGAGTGGTGTGGATGAGTTAATTTGACAGTCAAGAACACTGGGTAAGAGTAATTGATGTTGGAATGGCCAAAAAATGAACTCCGCCTAAAAAAAAACCACATGTTTCCTCCAATATCTCCTTATTTTACTTATAACGAAGCAAATAAACACAATCAATTGTAACAACTACATGTCAAGGACATCTGTAGCAAGTTTGGTGTTCATACTACAAGAAACTAATATTCTGTACAGGTTTTGATTGAACAAAGTTCAGGCGTAATCCATGTTGGCACAGTTTGGCACAATAATTGAAATATGGAAAAAATCTTGTCCAAAGCTTCCGCTACGTTCATAGTCTTCTTTTCTTGCTTACGGGACATGATTTCAGCAAAAAAAACTCCTAAAGAAACGCTGTAAAAGGGGGGTGGAAGCCCATTTACGCAATCTGTGCGCGCTTTGCGTAACCTCCCATTCACAGGCGCTTTCGACGTTCAAGCTTCCACGTGTCCCTACCCCCCGACCATCTGTCCAATCCAGGAGCTCTATATATCGCTGAAAAGCTCTAAATCTGAAGAAGCCAATGATGACAACCATTTTGAGACTGACTGGATCCGCGACGAATCACAGGACGCGGAGTGTGGAGAGACCTGCTCTTACGCACGGGGAGTGTTTCCATATTTGGTCATGTTATGCTAGCACAGAGCTACAGAAAAGACCCAAAATGGAGTTTCCGCGAAGCTATCGACTGGACATAACAATAAACAGACTTTTATCGCTATGGAAATAACATTTTGTTGAAAAAACTGCAAAGGTAAAACAAGATTTACATGCTTGCTTGGTTTTTGCTGGCGTTTTTTAGGGGAACTTTTGCTCCCTGCTCTGAAATACTTCATGCAATGTAAATGAGTTACATATCGCTGGATTCAGCTGGTTGTTAGCTTTCATTTGATGCCATGGTTTTGGTGTTTCTGTTAATATTGTGGATACATATCGCACATAAACAAAAACGTGGTCATGAATTATACTCCGGACATGTTGTTGTTTATTTGCATGGCGTTCGATCTGTGGTTAACGGATATGAAATTGAATTAGATACGTTTTTAGAGGAGTTTCCGCTGAACACAACAGTATTTAATATGTGTGGGTTATTCTCAGGGTTAGTGAGCTATGAGTGAAAATGTAACGCACAAGGGGGCAAGTCCCCGGTACCGGGGACTCTCTGGCTTAAGAGGTTAATAGGCCAATTGATGGCAAAAATGGGCGACGTGTGAAAGTAGACAAAAAAAGAGAGCATGAAGATAAACCTGTAAAAAACCCAATAGCAAAGTCTAGGAACATACACCACTATGACTCAACATGTGATTGTTCGTGTAGTAGCAATGTTCATTTTCATTCATTTTCACGCTCTTCTCTCTCCCTACTTTTATTGTTTTGTAATACGAGCACCTAAAACCTCTATTGTGGCATATATTTTAAGTCATTTAAACATCTGATATCATTACCATCATATTATCACAACTTATTACATCTTAACGCCATTAAAAAAAATATGGTAATTTGTCATCCAGATTTCTAAATGTCAGCATCGGTTCTGAGAAAAATTTTTTAAAAATCAGCCACAGCCGAAGTTTAAAACAAGGTAAGATTAGGGTTGGGGCTGCCGCCAAGTGATGGGAAGTCTAAATCTCTCTGGGGATTTCCTGGTATTCACTGTGGACTTCATAAAAGACAGTGAACCCGCACCAGCAGATGACACAGCTCCCCAAACGATCTCAAACTATGGGAAGATCATTCTAGACTTTCAGCAGCTTGACTTTTTGTGCTGTAGACGTCTGTGTGGGATGGGTCTTGAAGTAATAACATCGGCCTCAGTGTTTAAGATGCTACCCAAGATTTTGGAATCACCCGTGCTTTTCAGAACACGCACACACACACACACACACACACACACACACGCACACACACACACTGCTGAAAGTGAAATCTAGCACCTCAAGTAGGTTCCGAATGTCCCTAGTTCACTCAGACAGGCAATGGGCCGAGGGGGCACTCCAGGGCGCAGAAGGACATTCTGCAGAGGGACCGGCTGAATCTTGTCCATCAGAATATACGCCGTCCTCTCTGTGGACCCACGGAGCTTTTCCAGTACCTCACAGATCTCAGCACCATAGAGGTTATTACCTACAACCAAGGCAGGGAAGATGAGCCGCTCCATTCTTTCGTCTTTAAATGAACATCTACTTAACCTTTGTCATTTCTGTTCCAAATACTGTATTCTCTAGAATTAAGCTAAAGCATCGTGGATGGTGATGTTTTTGGCCTTTTACTGACATTTAAATGAAACAGAATTGTTTGCCTGTCAAGAGATTAGTTACAGAATCTAGATCATCTATCTAGTGTGGTTGATGAGAAATATGGTGTAATATTTCTATTGCATTCAACCGCAATGCATTAGAACGGTTTCATTCGGTTTGAACAATATACCGATGTTAAAAATGCCTTGAGAATCAAAGTAGAGGAATGGAAGGTCAACCAAGGAATGCACCAGAGGACCTAAAATTAAAAGAAAACTACAAAAGAAAGTATAGTTTATTCTTAGATAACTTTCAGCAAACGTGATTGGTTCAATTGAGGAACTATTTGCATGTTTTGCGCAGTTCTTCAATGAGCTTCTTCTTTTGGTTCAAATTCCATTTTAGTGGCATTAATATGTTATTCAGAACATTGACGTTTATAGTGTTTTTCTTGTGAAATCATGTGCTGAAGTGTAAACAAATGCTCACCTCCTCCTTCCCTCTGAGGTTTCAGAACATACTGATCTGGATTGGCCAAAGCCATAGCGACGGTTTTATCCCCTTCTTCACCCTGAGGAAACACAGGTCAGCCTTTTAAATTCTTTCAAACCTTAAAAAGAAAACCATTGGTGCAGATTGTGACCTTTCTAAAAGCATAAACTACTGTGCTACATGTAAAGCATCCGTCCATCGTTTACCAGCTTATTCCTGGTTAGGCACCAGCAGAACTGGTGTTCTACTCTGACATTTACTGGCGTGTGAAGGAGCTGGTTTAAGCTGAATTTAACTATGAAGGTATAGAAGGATCTGTGGAACATTCATTCTTTCATTTTCATACCCGCTTCTTCCCTTTCGGGGTCACGGGGGTCTGCTGGTGCCAAACTCCAGCACACATTGGGCAAGAGGTGGGGATACACCCTGACAGGTCGCAAGTCCATCGCAGGGAAACATTCACTCACACAGTCACACCTAAGAGGAATTTCGATTATTCAATTAACCTAACCACATGTTTTTGGGATTGTGGGGGAAACCGGAGTTCCCGGAGGAAACCCACGCAAGCACGGGGAGAACATGCAAACTCCTTCAAGGAAGGTCAGCGGTGAGCCTCGAATTGACAACCTTCAAACAGGAACGCCACAGTATTACCCACTGCGCCACAGTGCTGCACGATCTATGGAACATTTGTTTCCAAATTGATTTTACATTTACTCTGACTATAGGGTTTCTACAGGCTTGTGGCAGATATTTGAATATGCTAAACTTGACCAATAAAAGAGCTGTGCATGAGTCCTAAAGAAGAACACGATCAAAATGAAAACAAAAAATTAAAATTTTTTATGCTTTAAAAAAAAGAACATCTACAAACAGTGCAAAGCCAATAAAATTGGTAGTTGATTACGGTTTAAATGGTTTACCCAAAAATATCATGTAAAGCCGTTGTAGTGTAAAGGTTGAATGAACCCTTGAGTATTTTTTTTTTTTGAGGTATGTAGAATTGATGAGGTCCATTAACTTGTTGATTGACGGTATAAATATTAAATGTTTTGTAATGCTTTGTAATGTTTCATGGCAGCGCCACTGTTGGATCGGAGGGTCATTGCCCAATTTCAACCTGGATGACCGTTAATGATTTTGGTTGGTAACTCCGAATTTTAATTACGCCAACGGTGACGCCAAGTACCGCAACCACCACTTAACATCACATAAATAAGAGAACATCCCTACAGTTTACATACCCTGATGCAAATTTTCTGATTTCTTGGCAATTTTTCTGAAGATATGAATGATAAAGGAAAAGCGTTTTTACCACTCATGGTTAGTTCCCACTATGTGTGTCGTTTTTCAACATCTAGACATCAACATGCAGTTCATGCAAATCTGCACATGAAATTGGAGGCTTTTTGCAAAGAAAAATTGCGTATTATCAACGGAGAAGATAAAGAACCTCATCGACAACTACCCTAAGAGACTTGAGGCTGATATTGATGTTAAAGGGGGGAATACAATATATTACAAGCTGAGGTGGGTAAACTTTTGATCAGGGTCATTTAGAAAGTTTCTGAATGGTTACACCCAGTCAGTGCTCGACAATAAATGGCTTCGACCAACGACTGTTTTATCTGAGTTTATTTTGAGTTCTCATTCATATTTTCTGAAACAGAGTTTTCTCTAAATGCTGAGTAGGGCTTTATAACTAGATCTCTTTTATTGTCCCTTACCATGTCCAGGGTGTAGAGGCCAGCAAACGTATTTCGTATCTGAACCACAGTTTCAGGCTGACCAGGGAAGAATCGCTCCAGCACCCCTGGCCGAGCCAGCTCCTGCTGCACCTTCTTGGTTCCTGCCAAGTGAGTGCTGATGTTGGGACACTTGACCGCCTTTGAACGCTCCATCATGAGACGTGTGGCCCAGCTCTGAAACATAAGGTCATTTCCAAAGCACCTCTCAGAGCTGATCATTAAACCACAATAACTTTTTAAGAACTGGAAAAAAAATCCATCCTCACCTCCTCTGAGGTGTAGTTTTGAGGCATGTATCCATTACGGAAATATACAATGGCAACCTCGTGTTTATCTCTGCAGGGAATTAACAAAGGTTTTCTGACAAATGTAGTGGGGTTTATTATATTTAACAGATGATAAATATGAAACATTGAATCACTCACACAAAAAGCCTCTTGTCCTCATCCAGAGACCCGGTTCTAAAAACGTCTTCAAACTGTCTTCTTATTACAGTTATCTTTCTGTAAATATGAAATAACAATTAATCATTACAGTCCCAACAACCATCAATTCTGAATGCAGGCTACCTTTTCCACAACTCATTCTCCACGTATCGATGGTCGTAAATATTCCTCTGAACGCTCTCCACCAGAAACATAACCACTGCCCTGCAGAGATAAAAGCATCATATCAACTGTAAAGCAGACAGTACTTCAAATGTCAGCATTCAAAGCACGCTGGGGGTTAAACATAGTACCCTCACAAGTTTGCCAACATTACCGGTTTACTTCTTTCTGTACATTTCTCATATCACTTTGCTCAGACAACTGACGAAAGAAACTCTAGGAAACTTTGATTGGGGATTAGTGATCTACCACTTCTCGCCAATAACTTCTGTTTCTTATAAGTCCACATACGCACATCGGAATGGGAGGATACTTTGTCTACACAGGATTAAAAGGACCATTTAAAAGAGTACCTCTTAGAGCCATAAAGCTCCCAAGCTGTGGCTAAAGCTCTGGCTAGACCGGCTGCAGGATTGTTGTCCAGAATGCAACTGCTTTCCTCTGGGAAGTTCGCCACCTTCAGAATATGCCTGAGGTAATAGAAGACAAACAACACAATTTGCTCAAGAAAAATGTAAAATAGAAAATTTTAGATGATTTCTAATATTACGGCTACTTTTGAAGTCAACACCACAAATATTTTACAGTATTACAAAGTAAAAAAAAAAGTAAAGAATCAAATCACACTACTTTTTGCAAGAAAAAGCAGGATAACCCGATAGTAGCACGTTTTTTTTTTTTAAATGGCACCAGATTAGATTGTTTTACGTGATTGCTCAGATTTACCGATGGACGTCTGGAGTGTGTGAGGCAAGGCCACCAAAGCTTGCAGCGATCGTGTTGATTTCAATCTGCTTGAGAGATGTGCGGCCGTCCGGACTGTGATCCAGCATGTAGTCCGAGCGATTCAGACCCAGAACTAGAGGCTTGGAGGAGATCATCAATCAGCTTCATTAATAAAGCACTTTTCTACAACACTGTGAAAGACTGGATCTAAAACAGAAAATCCACAAATCACATTGGATGATTTTGCAACATTTTTTTTTTCCGATCACTGGGCTATCAGCCAAATTTCTGACCATCAAAGTACCATTTGTTTGAGGTTGTTAGGCATCATAAAGAAACCTGTGCAATCAAACCCAAAGACATAAGAGACAACACTGTACATCTTCACAAAGCTGTCAAAGGCTATGTGGCAAATGTCAAGCAGCTTGGTGAAAAAAAAAAACCTAGAGGCTAATGATGACTGTCAATGTCTCTTGGATTTCTCTTTGTGGCGCATCAATAATCAGCTCAGAGCTACACAGTAGGAGCTGGTCAATGCTGTGAAGAGAGGCTACTATCCGTAATATACCAAGACATCAGACCATGTCCCTTCTGATGTTTGCCTGGGGTCATTTGATGATCCAGAGGTGTCATCTGAGAAAGTCCTGTGGTCTTTCCATGTAAAGTCACTCCATGCTAAGTGTTTGGAGGAAGAAGAATGATGAATACCATCTCAATAATGCCATACCTACAGTGAAGCATGGGGATGGAAGCATCATTTAATGTGAGATCAAGATTAAAACCTCAAAGTATCAAAGATAGGTATTCCAAGATGATCCAAAGCATACAGTAAGGAAATCCAAGGACCATTCTCTTTGTTAGAAGTATATCAAGGTTCTGGAGTGGCCTAACCAGTCTTGAAGTGAGCTGAACCTTATTGTTGCTCAGCAACAGCCCCAAAACCTGATGGATCTAGAGAAACACTGAACCAAAATCCCTCGAGCAGTGTGTACAAACCTGCTGAAGAACAACAAGAACCGTTTGACCTCTGTAAATCTTAATGAAGGCTTCTTTACCAAATATTAAACATTCATTGACTCCACTCAATCCAATCCTTATTTGACCCAGTAATCTACAAATAAATTGTTTAATATTCACACAATGTAGGAGAACTGAGAATGCTTTATAAAACATGCAAAAACATTAATACCTGCGGTGGTTCTTCTTGTTGAACTTGTTTGTAAATGCTGAAGAGTCTGGCTGTGAAGTCGTCAACTTTAATGGTGCTGTTAAAATATGAAACATTGCTATTTTAAAGAAATAATGCTCTATTATTTGCTTGATAACATTAATTCCCAGGACTGACCATTCAGAACCATTTGATTGATGAACTTGGGGGTGGGTGTGGGAGAAGGGCTAACGGGTGGGAGTTAGTGATGACAGATTATCGGATTCACTCAGGTTTAGGTTTCATACCTGGCCAGAGTCTGTTCCAGAAAGCCAGGGTCCTGACTGACCCGATCTACCAGCATGTTGAATTGAGTCTGCACTGCCATCGCCTCATGGAAAACGGCTTTAGGCACCGTGGTGGGAAACAACGTGAAGGGGGCATAACTCACCACCTGGCAACCAAAAAAGTAATTATTTGCAATCGGCACTGTCTTTTAAGTACCACGTCATCTCGAACAGTTCCCCTGTTACGGAGAAGTATTTTGAATATTAAGGGTTTCGCTGGTTTCTACGCAACACCAATACATTGGTTTCGACACTTTGAAAATGTACAAATTTCAAAAAAACAAAGTGCTACCTCGCCCTTAAGCGCTCCAGGCTGTTTAATCAAGCCCTCTCTGCTCATTGTAAACTCAACAGGGCACAACTAACTCCCTGTAATCCAGAAACAAAACACTGCCATTGGACAGACAGGATTCCAGACGTGACTGCCATAAGATGTGGGGCAGAGGCTCCACCAAAACACCCCTTTTAAAATCAAACGTTAAATAAAAAGTCCAAGGGTTTTATCTATAAAAGCGCCAGAAGCCTTAGAAAAACAGTAAAATAACACGCCTTGCCTCTCGTGTGTCTTAGTATGTAATCCTAGAGATTCGCCATAGCTTAAATAATTAATGTATAAAGTTTGTGGTGCTTCGAGATCTAACATATACTGTTATTTTGATGCAACAAAATGGAAAATTCCCATAGTGCCACTGTGATGAACAGAGCTTGAAAATGACAAAGTAAGAGGGTTCTAACTTCAGGAGAGTTTGGTGTTTCTTTGGTCCGCATCAGCACCCCGTGCAACAGTGCAGTGTCTTTCGCAATCTCCTCCAAATCTCCGATCAGGTTTTCATCTTTCAGGACGTCCCCCCACATAGCTGAAGTCTACGAGCAGAGTCACACACACAGTGTCGTTGTTACTTGATGAACATCATTCACGAGCAAATACTTCTATATAAGATTTGAGCATTCCTTTCAAGTAAATGAGATAACAGCAATAAAAGTAATAGAGTAAAAAAATGAGAATAGATTTGTGGCTCAGTAACCACACACCTGCTTCAGAGATTGACTCACTCTTAAAAAAATGTGGAATTTAAAAAAAAAGTATATACAAAATCGCAATATTATTCGAACCTTGGAGAATCTAGATTGAATGAACCTTTCGTTAGTTTCTTTTAAAGGCAAAACGTTCTTGATGGGTTGCAAAAAAGGCCAATAGCCCCTGAATTAAGCTCTCTATCGCTGGTCTTATCCAGATAAGACCCTCTTCCAAAATGCAAACATCCAAATAGTTCCTAATATCAAGTAATCATAAGCTGAGTAAGAAAGAAACCTTGTGTCTTATGTAGTAGGGCTGGGCGATTTGGCCTAATATCAAAATCTCAATTAAATGAACATTTTAACTTGGTTCAGATAAATGAATTATTCATTAATTATTTCGTTATAAAAAAGAGATTTTTGAATGAAGGAAGCATTACCTGATTTTAAAATATCTGAAGGAAACGGAGCAGGGTCATGTGATTCTGCATGGTAGTGTCAGACAATTTTGGTCTGTTATAGGTTCTATTGTTGTGAAAATATGCAAATAGTTCCTAATGTCATCCAATCATTGTGTTACGTCAGTGTAAGAAGAAACCATGTATTTTTTTTTGTAGTTTCCTGTATCTGGGCATAATGTCCTCTGCTGCATTCCTTGTTGGCCTTACACTTAAAATCTCCATTGAATAAAGAAAAATGTGATTGTTACACTCTCTGTGTCTGTAATAAACTCCCTACCTCTAGTCTTATCCTTTCTTCAATCACCCTCTTCCAAAATCCTCTTTATTTAATCCGGTTCAGTTGCTGTGAAAACATGCAAATAGTTACAGATGTCAACCAACCATAAACTTGCATCTGTAGCATAAAGTCCTCTGCATTCCTTAGTTAACCTTATGCCCTCATACCAAGCACTCAATGCAGATTCACGCTGATTGGAAAAAGTTTTCAAAAGCTTCATTTTAAAACATCAACCACATTTTTCAAGCCATATCTACATACAAAATCAGTCTCCTAGCCATAGTGTTTGAAATGTAGCAGTACAGTTTGCACTTTTTCTCTCACAAAAGGGTGAAGTCTATTAAAATAACCATTATGACAGAGGGGGGGTGGGGAAAGCTTGAAAAACAACTTTGTTTTAATAAGTAAGACTTTACTAATTTAAGGCCCTGGAGCCATAATTAGTGATGAGATATGCAGCATCTGATCTTCCAGTTATGGCTCGAAAAGCTGGAAAAACTGCATGTACCTGTCCCTTGTGTATTGTCTTTTTGGAGTGAGATTTATAAGTCTTTATAAATACCAAAATAATCTGATTAACTTCTGAGGAACGGGACGTTTTGTTAATTATGGGTGTTTTTAATGAGAAGTATGATTCAACAAACTTCACGATAAATGATTAAACGGATTACTATTGTGTTATTACACAGGTAATAATGCAACGTTGCATTTTAATCAGTATATTAATGATTTAATTATTAAAATTTTATTGCACGTTTATAATACTTCTATTATCAAATCTGAGTCATAATATGTGGTGACATTAATTGTTGATTGGTTAATGACAGAAAACAGTTGTCTGTGTAATGAACTCGAACTTTGCTCTGGTGTGGAACAACTGGAAGGAAGTTTAATAAGAATGAGACTGCACAATATCAATGCACACATAAATGCACATGCCATAAGTAATCAATCATCATGACGTTGCATAACTCTATGATAATCTGGGGATCCCAATCAGAAACAGAAGTAAATCATTTCAACATAATGTTGGAATTATAAACGCAACAAACCCTTTTTCTCTCGCTCTCTTTCGGCTCTGGTAGTTCCTGTCCGCAGCTCCTGGAGGTTTGATATCTGTGTATTCTCTAGATCAGATTGAGAAGGGACTCGTGAGCTGTAGTTTCTTGTTCGATTGCCAAATACTGAGCAGCGAGTTGTGCTCGTACTGTTCCTGTTCTTCTGAGCCGGTGTCAAACAGGAACCATCCAATCAGCGAATGGAGTTTTCTGCGCATGCGCACTACTGTCCTACTCGTCAGAGAACGTATTCTCCAGGAAAATAAAGATGTTGTGGCTACTTTTTAAATAAACCTTACCAGGCTAGGAAAATAATGTACTAATCTTAGATTAACTAATTTAAGCACTCAAATCAGTCTCGTTAATATACAAAATGTAGTGTAATACATAATGTTCATAAACTAAGTTTTGTATTTTTTGTGGATTCTGTCGCACTTTTATTGTTTATTATTAGTCACTGAAGACTTGCATGTGATTTTTTTTAATAAACAAATTTAGGCTAGTCGAATAATCGTCTAAATTCACTGTATATAAACCCATAAATACAACAAGAAAAAGATAAATGTAAAAACGGACGATTTCCTTGTGTAACGTCACGGTTGCAGTGTGTCGTCACGCAACCAACGATAGCTCGATGAGCGCGGCCACCATGTTATAAAATAGAGAAGCAGACGTATTTCAGTTTGTTCATTTTTGTTAGATTTCAGTTAGATTTGTTTTTATAGGTTAATAACATTTTAGATACTTGAATAGCAACAAACAGAAAGACACCATGGTCGATTGAGTTACAATTCAAAACAATGCTGTAAAGAAAGAATCCTTTAAAAAATAATTATTGACAGCTCATCTGTTGAAACCCAGTGATGAACTGAAACAGAAATGACTGTGTATGAGGCTTAAAACTACACTTTGCTTCCTAGTAGAAGCTGAGGAAGAGTTTTTTTTGTCATGGCAAATATGAGAACAGCAACAAGATTCAAGGAATTTATCTGCATTAAGGTCTCTCCCATACAACAAGATCTAAATAAACAGGCAATGTTTGAGGATTGTAGTTGAAAAGGTCAGCCCAGGAATCTTAGTACTGCAGATGCAAGACACATCAATCTTATTAGCCTTCAAAATTGGAAGATGTCTGTTAATGCAATCAGTTCAGAACTGTCACAAACCAGAGGGACACATTCATACCCATCGACTGTCTGGAGAAGTTTGGTCAGAAGTAGTCTTTGTGCAAAAGTTGCAGCCAAAAATCCACACCACCTGCGTGGGAACAAGGCCAATTGTTTCAAATATGCACAAAATTAACTGGGATGCAGAAAAATGGTAGCAGGTGCTCTGGACTAATAAAATTTTAAATAGGTTGGTGTAGCAGAAGGCAGTTTGTTTGTTAAAGAGCTGGTTAGTGGTGCAAAACTGAGTCTTTGCAGGTGACCGTTAAGTCTTGAATGTTTTGGGGCTGCATTTTTGCAATGTTGTTGTAAATTTGAGAAATTGTCAATGCTGAGAAATGCATGCAGATACTCATCCTTCATGCAATATCCCCATGTAGGCGGTCAAAATAAATATGGATTTAATTTGGATTTTTTTTCCTCGATCTGTTCACTGCATTTGGTTCGTTGACAAAAAATGTTTTCACAAACGTGCCTTGTACTGTGTATGACAAATATAAATATTTATTTTATGTATATTTATATTGTAGAGCAAAAGCAATTTAAAACAAAAGAAGCTTCATGTTAGAAGGGCATAGATATACAGTACCCTCCTCTCTTTCTAAAAAAACTGAAGCAAATAATAGATATCCTTCAGTACTTCTTTGCGTCATCTAGGTGGCGATATGGTGCACTATCAAAGCCTCATGTTCCACACCACAGAAGTAGAGCTTCCTCTTGCGTGGTTCCTTTAACTTTTTCAACATGGCGGCCTCCACGAGCAGGACCGCCGTGGAGAAACTAAGCGATATTTCACAACCTGTTGAAGAAACAGAAGGAGAAACTGAGTTTTACCCCGGTTTTAAGGATGTTGACACGTTTACCAAGGTTTGTTTTTGCTCGGTTTTAATCTTTACCGAGTACGAAGTGCACACGGCTTCAAAATCAAGCAACGCACACGTGTTTAAGCACAATGTTTATGTGGCTAAAGTATTTCTTATTTTTTTCAGCACGGTCTGGGAACAGTTGTGGCTGCCACAAAGGCCTCCGCTGCCCTTCCATCAGCCGGGGACGAGTTTGATCTGTACCGGAGTTTCCCTTCTTTCCAGCGCTTCTGCGCGTCTCAAGCAGACACCCTGCTGCACTGGTACATGCATGAACACAGTCTGGGGGCCCTCACAAGGAACGACAAAAAATGTGTTCTTGCAGGGTGCAGACCTCCTTTAATTGTCTATTGGTTTTGGTAATAATTTCCATGCATTGCATAGGGTTTAAATTGATGATGAGCAGACCTTGTGAGATAAACTCTAAATAGTTAATCAACATCAAGTCCGTTAGGGAAAAAAACATTGACCAAATCCAATAAATATCCGAGTTTTAGGAGGTGTAGAGTCAGATTTATGTTGACAAAGGCCCATTTTACAAAATGATGCCTTTAGTCTGCAGCCCAAAACCATTCAACTCTCCGTGCATGCCGAAATCAAGATGTTGTGCATAGATGGCCAACTTTTGTACACAAAAGTCTATGTTGGATTGCAAAAGTGAGTGTTTAAAAGTATTTTAAATGTTCTTAATCTAAAAAAAGAAACTTAAGCTGAAATAGAGATATGACAAATTAGTTACTATGGTATACAATTTGTTGCCATGGAAGGGTCAGTGACATAACCAAATTAATTAGTCTGACTTGGTGCAGCGCTTCTGGGTCCTGGCTCTCCACTCCCCCATTGACATAAAATGGTAAAGGAGCTGAAACTTTATTACATTATTTCATCAGAAATGCTTCAAATCAGTTTTAAATCAATCAAAACATGTATAGATTAACAATAAATGTGTCGTAATAAAGATTTAAAAAAATTACATTGATAAATTGGAATGTGCTGTTCTCTAGCACAAGTTAAAAGAGAACTACCCATCAGAAACAACAGCTTAGCTTTAGCTTTTGTTTCCAGCAGTAGTTTCAACTTTATAAACAATGTAATAGGGCACCATGGTTGTATTTCATGTATGATTTAGAGATTTTTCTTTTTATTATTACTTGGCACTATTTGAGAACCAATTTTTCTTTGCAGTATGAGTAAGATAATGCAACACCACGGCTGTCAGTCCCACATGAGAGACAGGAGCAAGCTCACTGGGTTGGAAGAACGCTTTGATCTGGTAGTAGACGCCAATGATGCCATCCTGGAAAAAGTGGTATGAGAGTTTTAGTGATATGGAAGGCTTGGATGGGCTTTAATATAATAACTAGAATACACAGTTGAGAACAAAATTACTGTTTCCATACAGAACAAACAAGTGTTTTTACATTATTGTTCCCTGTAGTCTGATTTTTTTTATTTATTTTTGTAAACAAATCGCTGTGGTCAATATTATTAGCCCTCTTAGAAATGATTGCTTTAGTCTTAGAACAAACCACTTGCTAATTTAACCTAATTTTCATGATTAAACCAAATTAACCAAGTTAAAAGTTTTAAATTGCACTTTTAACTCAAGATAATGAGCTTGCAAAGCAACTTGTATATTTACTTGCCCTGTCGGCATGGCAAAGACAAAAGAAATTAGTTGATAGAGAACTATGTTGCAGGCATTTGTCAAAGTAGTTTACGTGTCAGAGAAGCATTAACCCAAAGCATAACTCTTCTCTCAGACACAATGTAGTTCAGTTTGTGCCAGAAGATCAACAGGGGCTTAATTTACAACTCTACCTTTAAATATTTCCTTTAAAATTAAGTTTAAATTTTTGAGTGTATTAAATTAATGGGTTTAACTGTTACTTCTCATGTTTAGGGCATCCTCCTTGATGAGGCTTCTGGTGTGAGTCGCTCTCAGCAACCAGTGATGCCTGCAGGATTTCAGGCACCCAAGATCGTCGTGTCCAGCTGGAACCGCAAGGTCAGTTCCTCTGCACATCTTCCTTTTAATGTGTCACCCCATGTCACTCAGAATGATGGATCACACCTTTGTTTTGAAAAACTCATGAAGGGGAGTGGTCAATCATGAATTAATGAGATGCCAGGGAGATGATTTGCATGGAGAGAGACCAGGTGTTTGGAAAGTAGTTAAATACACTCTGCACTGATCATTGTTTACAGTATATTCAGGTACCATAAAATGTAAAGTGCAATATGAACTAAATAATCATATTGTCTTTTTTTTTTCACGAATATTGTGAATCTATTTGCAATTTTGGCTGTTTTCGGCTTTTCAAAAAAGCTACACACTTATTCTGAATAAAAAGTCTAAATAAATGTATAAAAAATGCTATATATAAGTTGCATGTGATTGGTTCGTTTGGAAGATTGAAGATTGTAGTTGGGCAGAATAACCAAAAATAATTTACAACCATTTCTCAAAATGCCTGATAAAGCTGCTGTATATCTAAATAAACCTAGTGTCTCGTCCATATCACTCATCTATTGATATTATATTGTGTGATTTCACGACCATAAGGCGCACTGTACTAAAAGGCGCAGTTTCAGTAATGTGAGCCATCACTGTATTTAAGACACACATAAGGTCTACTGGATTATAGGGCGCGGGTTTTATATACAAGCCACGCCCACACTTCCCCCTTTAACGTTCTCATGGTATTTGCTGCAGTAGGAGTGGAAGATGGCCAGCTTTTCATTCTAATCTGGACGTTGCTGCGCTATCATAGTCTTGGTCCGGATGGAAAAATGGCACCGTTTCATGAAACGAAAGCACCAAAACGGACCTCCTTTGAAATGTTTAACTTTCTTTATTCTTTTAGCATTGCTGCTTTTAGTCGAATGGCGATCCCACTCGATGATCCACTGCTCCACTCTTTCCTCCAACTCGGGCCACCTCGCCTTATGTCCGCGTCTTCTTAACCTGTCGGAGCTCGTTTTCCAGCTTCCTCCAATTGCAAATCATTGATTCATTAATCTTAAATTCTCTCGCGGCTGCTCGATTTCCATGTACCTCCGCGCAGCTGATGGCCTAAACTGTGCTTCATAAGCATTTTCAGGGTTGTTTAAAAAACTATGTTCTGCATAATCACACTCGTTCTTTTATATACAATCCACGCCCACAATTGCCCCTTTAACATTCTCATGGTATCCTCTACTACATCCGCTTTATAATAACAACGCACCATAGACTGCATATAAAGAGAGAAAAAAAAGAACACTGGCGCACTATAGGGCGTATCACATATTTTGAAGTCTTATGTACGCCTTATAGTCGTGAAAATACAGTACACTATTATATCGTTGTGCTGTGTTGACCACCTGTATTCTAATTCTCAGGGAGGAAGTGGCAGCACAGAGACCTTTCATCTTCTTCATGCTAAAAACATTCAGCGGCCACAGCTCAAGTTCAAGGAGAGGGTGGATAACAGCAACACTCCGTTTGTCTCCAAAATCTTCATCAAACCCAATGCAGTTAAACCTCTGCCCTCATGTGAGTGTGTAGAAACCTTTTAAACAGTATTAAAATGATAAATATAATGGTGAGAAGAGCCTTAATTGGGTGTAGTCATGTTGTTACTCATGTGTGTAGCATCATGTTAGAACAATAACTTTCACTTTGCACGTTAACCAGAGTTCTAGCAGTACTTTCTTCTGCATACGTCTCAAATGGAAGTAGGAGCTGGAAACGTTGGTTTTGTAAAAAACTGACATAACTTGGCACCTAATAAAGTGGCCAGTGATGCGTTGTTTGAGAAACTTTTTTTCTTTTTTAAGAGGAATGCTTTGTTTTTGACCCATTTAATTGTTATTTTTATCCTTTGCGTTGGTTCAAAAGCTTCTGAAATGTGTGTCTAGATTTCGCAAACAAGCACATTCGTAAAGAGCGGCCTGAGGATTTGGATGTTCCTGCTGCACTGGCGGACTTTATTCACCAGCAGAGGACCCAAGAACACGTGGATGACATGTAAGACCTTGGTGTGATCCATTCTTTGTCAATTTTTCTGTTGAAGTATAGATGAATAATGTTTATTTTTGCAGGTTTTCTCACCCTTATAAGTATGAGCTGGACAATCTGGTCATGCCAGAGAGTCTGAAGTGTAAACCTGATGCTCAGGTCGGTGTCTTAAGCTTCCCCTTTCTCCCCAGGTGTGACTTATGTTGTGATGATGTCACTTTTGCCTGTTTTTCTAGACGTATAAACCTCTTGAGCAGACTTCCTGTCAGTTTATCAATACTTTAGAGGACCTTGTGGCTCTGAATGAGAAGTTAGCCAGGCTGCCCGAGTTCGCTGTGGATCTGGAGGTATGGATGGGTTTGGCAGGGCTGTGCTTGTTTGCATCACACACAACCGTGTGAACCGCTTCCTGTTCTCGACCCTCAGCATCACTCGTACAGAAGCTTTCTGGGAATCACCTGTTTGATGCAGATATCGACGCGGGAGGAGGATTTCATCATAGACACACTGGAACTCCGCAGTGAGATGTTCATCCTGAATGAGACCTTCACAGACCCCTCCATTGTGAAGGTGAGAGAGACCTTTTGTGTTGTGTGTTCTGTAGTTTGCTTCAACAAACTTATTAATTTGAACCAATGGTGGAATTTCTCAAGAGGTACTGACTTCATGCACCCCCGGTTGGGGTTGGGGGGTTCCATCTTGAATAGTCTTCCTCAGTTAGTGTAAAAAGTTATTTAGTTTTATGATGCTAATATAGAACAGACATTGTATTTAACTAGCGTGGAGTGCTCCGGGATCTTGAAACACTCCGCCTTTTTTAATGAATCACTGGTGAAGAAAAAAAACTGAAATATTTGTACATCCAGTTAATTGAGCTGTCAATCAAAATCGTACTAGCCAATGAGTGCGCGCCACTGTTACCCCCCACCCCTCTGGGGGATTTGTGCCAGAATAACAGTCAGTTTCAGGATTGTAAGCGTAAACTTAGAAAGCAAAAGCGAAGATGCTGAGAGCGTAATCGAAACTTTGCTGGTTTCATTTTCAGCTTCAGTTTCGCATCTCAATGTCTGGAATTTATTTGGTAATTTGTTTACTTTTGTTTTCAGGTTGATATTTTTCTCTTTTTCTTTTCTTTATCAATTTCTTTTTGTTTATATTGCGTTAGTTTTTGAATTCCATACTTACCGCGGTGTACACCTCTCAACAGCCAGGTTTACCTTTAAAGAATCTATAAGAGCCATGTTTTCTGCAGGTGTTTCACGGAGCTGACATGGACATTGAGTGGCTACAAAAGGACTTCAGCCTCTATGTGGTGAACATGTTTGACACGCATCAAGCAGCTCGCTGCCTCAATCTTGGCAGGAACTCTCTCGACCACCTCCTGAAGGTGTACTGCGACGTGAGCTCTGACAAACGCTACCAGCTGGCTGACTGGAGGATACGGTGAGCACGGTACCTTCTGAACTGGCCTTCGTTAGCTTGAACTCATGTGAGTATGTTTCGTGTGAGTAGACCGTTGCCGGAAGAGATGTTGAAGTACGCTCGGGCGGACACTCACTATCTGCTGTACGTGTACGACCGAATGCGAGCGGATCTGTTTGATGCTGCTAACGGACTGCCCTCGCTCGTGCAGCAGGTCTGGTTTAAAAGCAGAGACCTCTCTCTCAGGGTAAGTTCTGGCTGATTATCTTCTATTTTATCGTAATATGAGCTATAAACCTCCAGCTTTTCGAATAGTTTCATCTGGAGATGTTCAAAGATAAAAGAACGTTTTCACTAGAGTTGTTCACAATTTAAATCACAGTATACAAGTATTTAAATGTATTACAACTGCGCCTGATGTTAAAGTTTTTATGTTAATCTTAAAAAAGCACATTACATGAATAATAACAGCATAAATCATGCTCCAGTGTTAGTCCTTAATTAAACATGCCTTGACTCACTACCCACCAACACTGGCAGTCAGATTAATGGTTTATAGAGGTAATAGTGGTTGTGATTGGCTGTGTAAGACTCAAGGGTTGCTTGGGTTCTAGGAGGTATGTAGAGAAGCGTTCGCTTTGTTAAATATTGAGATGGACAGAAACTTTTGGGGCTTTTCAGAAATTTGGTTTTGAAACTAGATTGTACAATGTTGTCAGTTAGTGAGGAATTTGGCTCTGATATCAGTCATTGTGTCATATACGAGGAATTTAATGTCAGAGAAAATTTCAACATTTGCATCAATCCCACTTTTTCATGATCAATGCTAAGCTGCGACAGCTTAATGTTGAGTAACAGCAGCACTGCCATATCAGCTTAACCCTGAGAAGTCCACGCACCATTCGAAGTTTGCTGGTTTAAGTTGAATTAAGTAGGAATGACGCAACGCACAAATGTGTAGGTGTCAAAAAAACATTATAAGAGTTATGACGCATAATTAGCAAATTGAAATGTGAGGATGCGCAATCGTCTTTCAGCTTAGTTTTACAGACCTCAAATCTGTGCCTTCTAGTGGTGAAAATAAGGCATAACCCTTGGAAGTACATGGCGTGTGATGTAGCTAGTGATTTTCAAAGTTCTAGCACAAAAAAATGCTTGGAACAGTTTCTAAGTGATTGATGAGGTTCCCGTGGTTTCTCACCGTTTTGAACCCATCTTTGCTTTTTTATTTTGTCTCAACACGTGATTTTTATTATAAAAATGGTGATCTACATTAAAAGTCTTTTTTACTTCTTCATGACTTTGCTACAAAAAAGTAGTTATAATGGAAGTCAATGTGGCATGAACAATAAATGAGGGAGAAAAAAATAAATCTGATTCTACGCAAAAACTTTCACCAATCCATGTTCAGGCCATAATTGTTTTTCATATTAAAAAGAAAGTAATTAAACGGTACAAATCCTGGATTAAATTTTTTTTTATTAGAACTGAGGTAGATAAATCTGTGCAAAAATATTGGAAACACGTATTGATCTGAAAGATTTTTACAGTATTTTACATTTTTAATTTAAAATGTAACAACACAAAGAGGCAGTGAATTTGTAAAAATAAGATTTGTCACCAAATAACATTCAATTTGATGAAACAGAGAAAAACTTGTGGCCACAGTTAGAATCAAAATCACCCTAAAGTGGCTGAAAACGGCCCCAACACATAAGGGTTATTTATACTCAAGAGGTTTGACATTCAAGAGACATGATCCATTCCGGCCTCTTTGAGAAGACTTTATGTGGATTTAAACCTTTTACTGTTCTTTTTTTTCCCCCAGAAATATTTTAAGCCCATCTTTACAGAGGACTCATACATGGAACTGTACCGCAAACAGAAGAAGAGCTTCAACACCCAGCAGCTGGTAGCCTTCAGACTCCTGTACGCCTGGAGAGACAAGCTGGCACGAGACGAGGACGAGAGCACTGGGTACGAACCTCCATGAACCTCTCTGCTGACCTCACTCTAGAATTTGATCCATGACTGCGTTTATCCTCCACAGATACATCTTACCAAACCACATGATGATGAAGGTCGCGGAAGTTCTTCCAAAGTAAGTTCTTGTTTATGTACAGTTTTCACTTTGGCTCAACGGTTCCTATTTTGGGGAGTTTTAGTCCCCATTATAAGTTCTCAAGTTCACTCCAAATCCCGATTGGTTAAACTTCTAACCAAGGCTGTGTTTGTCTGTAGGGAGCCTCAGGGAATCATGGCGTGCTGCAACCCCACGCCTCCTCTAGTGCGACAACAGGTGAACGAGCTTCATCAGCTCATCAAACAGGCCCGGGAGACCCCTCTGCTCAAGGTGAGTGTGGGTACTGCCCCCGACCGCAGCGGATCCACTCTGAGAAACCCTGAGATGATAACATGTGTTTGGGGCTGCGGCTATCAATTATTGTTATATTGTTATAACAATCTAATAATTCCCTTTTATTATCATCCATTTATTGCAGAGATACAATTCCACATTATTTCCAGCCTTCAATTCTTATCTTTTGCAATGTCAATAAGTAAGGAAGAAAGAGAATAGCGAGACTCAGGGAAGCATCATCATCTATTCGCCTATTTGATGTGAATCACGCCGCCATTTTTAGAATGAAAGAGAGGCTCCGGTTCGAAGGAAACCCGAAATGCTACGAAGTTAATCAAGAAAAAGGATATGCAGGTTCCTACTTGGATTCTGTAGGAATGTGTTGTAGTCAGAGTCATTATCTGACCAGTAATGTAATATATTTAACATTAATTTCTATACTTCTGATTTAGCCTTCAACAGAACCACCAATGGGATTCAAGATGAATGTTTTAAATATCATAGCAGTAGTGCCAAGTTTGTCATCAATGACCTGGTTGTTTATTTGATTTCTTCCCCATCAGAGCCCATCTCTAGTTCTTAAAATGGCTGCCGGTTCTGATGGTTTACTTTGGTTCCAAACACAAACAGCATTAAAAAAGTTCTGAAGTGTATTGTGTTCACATTTGAAAAAGCCCATATTCAATTTTCCAAAAAGCCACGATACTTGTGTGCGTTTTTTTTTTCCAAACCACGATAAACACCACTCAATTTTTTTCTCAAACCATGACGACTCCACTAAACTAAGCACAGCGCAAAGAAGATGAGGTACCTCTTCATTTACATCCCTATCTCTGTTTTTGATTCACAGGCAGAGATACTTGCTGAAAAGAGGAAGTCGGTGACTCCTAAACGACAGGTGTGTTTGTGTTTCTGTTCTACTTCTAGAGAGAAGCTTCCAGAGCTTTTTCTGAACACTTTTCTTTTCTAGTCCCAGTCGCTATTATTTGGCCCTCATGACACCTCACGCTCCTCTGAAAGTGACTTCCTGGATCTCTCTTCCATTGGTAAGTTCAAGTCAGTTCTTGTTATGGGTGTTTGGTTTTTATATCTGCATCCAGGATTTTCCCCGTCATGTTTACTGGCTTTTACACCAGAGCAGTGTTGAGAGTAACAGGTTGAAAAAGTTACAGTATAAGGAATTACTCACGCCATTGCATTTCCTGGAATGTGCAAGTTACAGCATAGCATTTAATTAATAAATTGTATGAGGGAGAGTGTGCTGCCATTCCTAGACGTCGTAGAGTTCTCCTGCTTTATGGGGTTAGTTGATAGTGTTGACTTAGGATTTGCCTTCTCCATGGTTTCCACAGGGTCTTCAAAAGTACAGAAAAAATGTAGGCCTTTAAAAGTCTTTAATGCAACTAAACTCGCCGGTAAATAACTTTTCACAGGACTTCATTTTCTCATGCTATTCAGATCAAGTGTGCTTGAGACAAATTTCCCAGAATGCATTGCGTGGTTGATACATTTGGTAGTGATAAAGTAATTTTTGTCATTTACAAAATGTAATTTTATGTTAGTTTTCATTTAACATATACACGTGTGAAATTGTGAAAAATGTGCCTTTGCTCCCGGTGTGTGTTCGCGGTGTGTTTATTCACTGCTGTGTGTGTGCACTTGGATGGGTTAAATGCAGAGCACAAATTCCTTGTATGGGTCTCTCCATACTTGGTCGTAACGTCACTTTCACTTCACTTCACTTCACAACAGTAATGTTTCACAATGGATTCACTCATGAGAAGAACCTCTTTATAAAGCACACCCTTTGTAAAAGGAGATTTCATGTCGTAAGGTCTGAATAGTTTATTGTAGATCTCCAAAAAATTCTAGTTTTAAAGGAAAACATTAAGAATTCTCAATATATATGTATGACACGTTTATATGTTTAAAAATGTACACATGACGAGAAGTTGTGCATTTTTTTTGTCCATAAATAATGAAACAAAAGGTTCACGTGTCAATTTTTTAATTTCTTTAAAACGTGTTGGTAAAGAAAATGCAGTCATTTTTGTTGTGTATATATATTTTTTCCACATCCGTTCACAATTTCTCAAGCTGCGGGTATTTGTTTACATTTTTCGATAGCTGGTATGCAGTATTTTTAATAAAAAATTCTTAAAAAGTCTTACATTTGACATTCTGAAACCTGGAAAAGTCTATTTTAAGCGATCTATATTGAGTATTATATATTCATGCATTTCAATCTCCGCTTAGAAACTCCAACCAAACCAGGCGTGTTGTTTCCAGAAGAGGATGAAGTGTTTGAGGAAGAACTCTTGCATGGGTTGACGGCTCCTGCCAAAATCAGCTTGTTTGAGGTGAGTTCTTGACAGAAACACTGCGCTGTGTTGCTCGTAGGTAGTGTATGTAAGATGGAGGCTGTGTGATGTGGTCTCAGGAGGACTCGTCGTGTCCAGCTCAGGCTCATCCCACAGTGGCACAGCAGAAAGCACGCAGCATCATGGAGGCCTTCGAGAACCCCTTCAGAATGGTGCGGCTCTTCAACCAGTGCTTCCTTCCTTCTGTGCGTCCTGAGCTTTTGTTTCACTGACGTCTCAATGTTTGCTTTCAGTATTTGCCGTCTAAAGACATCCACATCTCCAAGAACGCCAAGTACGACCCCTCTACAAAGATTTATGAGGTACAGTTTTCTCATATATTATAGTAGTTCTTTATTTATTTTTTTTTTTAAAGAACGTTTAAAAAAACGCATTTTGAGGGTGTGGGTGTTTGCTTGATTAAGTTTCATGCTTAGATTATCTTTTATTTTAGACGAAATCGCCAGTGCTGAATCTAAGTGTTTCAATGTGTATCAAGTTTTCAGCCATACACCGTCCAATCAGATTTAAACTAGGTGTGTATTATAAAAGTCCAAGGCTGAATGCATCTACATGCCAACGTTCTGTTTTTGTTACTGCGCCACCTAGTGGCAGAAGGAAAAATGAAAACTAACTGAAGAGTAAGTTGACAGGAAAAGAGGTGGTTCAAGAGAAAAGGAGGTTTGAGAAATTCTCATGGGTTGGGGTGATTTTTATTATTATTTTTTGTTTGTTTTTTTTTTGTCTCAGTCCGAGCCATTTGATTTGAGTATTTGCTGAAGCTGAAACCCTATCCAATACTTTTTAACGAAGTCACTGGATGTTATCGCCTCGTTTACTCCACTGCTTTTTTTCAATGCAAAGAACAAAAGTATTGCTTTTTTTAAGTATTGAAATTTTGTTGAACGTGTACACAGTTATAAAACAAATCTCAGCTATGCGTATCTTCGTGGGGGTCGTCTCTATCTCTAATGCACATTACTCCAATGAATGTTTGGGCTATTCACACTCACATTATAGAAACTTCAAATACAGTTGTGACTTATAAAGGTCTGTTCACATCGTCCTGAATTTCACGAATCTCCTGATGGCTTTCTCTGCGTCAAGGAAATATTGTTTGTTCATTTCGGGCGGCGTGTGATGCCTTGTTGGCGCCTGTGGTCTAACATCGAGGCACGTTGAAAGATTTACAACAAAAATCCGGGTCTGTGTGAACAGGCCTAAAATGTTTGACTTGCCATAGGTTAAAATGTTAATAACAAACCGGCTGGAGACACAAAATTGGGTTGGTTTGCTGGTTTTATTCATTTGAGTAATTTAGTTTTACTGCGTCTGAAACAGATTCATAACCGGTGGAAATTACAAAGTATGGAGCAGCAGAAGAAGGAGGCTGAGGCTAAACAGAAAGCTAAAGAGCAAGCCAAGAAAGCTACCGGTACACAAACACCCACATCGTTTGGTTTCACTCTCTGTGTGCATGCGTGATACACCTGTGTTTGTCCATCAGCGGAGAGAAAGAAGGCCAAGCTGAGCTATCAGGAGTCTCTGAAGAACGTCCACTCGGTCCGGCAGCAAGTTACGGTGCGGGAGCTTCAGATTGCTAGCTTTACGTCACTTTTCTTCTGACTGATGTGTGCTCTCTTACAGCAGAGCGGACACAAGAGGGAGCGTGCCGTCAGTGATGATGGTGTGAAACCAAGCACTAAAATCTCAAAGACTGAACCGACTAAACCTGAGCAGAAAAAGCAGAAACAGAAAAGCCTGCAGGAGCCTGAAGGTCCCAAACCAGACTTTAAACCGTACGACTACAGCCAGTCAAACATGAAAATATTCGCTGGTAAGAGCTCTTGGGATGTTTTCCTGTTTTGTCACTACGGTACCTTTCTAATGTATGTTTTCCACAATCAGGAAAAGCAAAGGACGCCACACATTTTGATCCAAATCGACAAGCTCACGGCCCCATGCAGAAGGTAAGAGCCACGCCCCCTTCACTTAGCAGGTTGTTAATATAGATGAGTGAGTTATTCATGTTTAGCTTAAGTTAAGACCGTTTTATTTATAGGTAAACTGACAAGCATTTAAGCTACGTTTAGCGAAAAGTCTGACATACCAGACTCAAAATTACGAGTGCAAATCAAGGTTTTGGCTGCTGGATTCTAACGGTTCTTTCTTTGAATATTTGTTTCTTTTTTATTGAGATTTCAGAAGTTTGTAAAGTGTGTTTGTAAATTAGTTTTTACCCATTTTCAGCATTAACACAGCTCAAACTCACAGTTGCAGCTTGCGCTTGAATAAGATGTTTGTCTGGTAATGAAATCGTAAGAATATTATTTACGAACACACTACACGTGTAGAGAGAACAGCAAAACTGTTGTGACAGGGGCCAGACCTCCCCACAAGTCAATTTGATGGAGGATGAGGAGGAAAGCTATGGCAGAGGTCTTTTTGCTGTCAATTGTTTACAACTCTTAAGCTTTGTCTCTACACATACAAATCGTTCGATTGATGGAGTGCAGAGATCACGTGATCAGCTTGATAATTTGCTATTCATTTATTCCCATATTCGCCACTCTGACGTCACGCGCATGCCTTGTGTTGATTAAGATTTGAAGTCAGAGTCAGGAAGATGAAAACCGTTTACTTTAAGATTTAAAACTGATGATAATATTTGCAGATTAACTGACCTAGTTCACATTTTTGCATTTCCTATTACGATTTTATTAAAGAAGAAATGTTTTTTCAATATTGGGTGTAAGAATGCTAAAAGGCAGTTAACTTTATTTATTACCCCTGTGGTTACAATAAAACATCTGTTTATCTTTCTTTGATAAGTATACTTTTATTTATTGTGCTCTTAATCATAAACACAAGCATGAGATATCACAATCAGACGTATCCCTGCACAAAATGTTAGTTTTGACTAACAATATTCCAGGATTAAACCTTTACTTTTTAGGACAATTGATTCTTTTTTTATACTATCCAAAATTTCTACTGCAGTCAGATCTTTTACTATGTATTTATAACATACTTTTTTATGAAAGAATCATAGTTTTTGTGTAAGTAACAACTAATCGTGATGTTTAACTAATCGATTTTGCTCTGCATCCAAATAATCCTTTCCATCTTTCAGAAACATCAGAGAGCTCTGAAGAAAAGTGGTGGTGGTGCCGGTGGCAGGAGCATGTCTTACCTCCCCTCGAAATCAGACAGGTACTATCACTCGCCGCAGCGCTAGCATTAACTGTTGAGCTACACGTACATCTTTACGATGTGTTCGTTTCTGTTCACAGAGGCTTTCACCACAACTGGCCCAAGAGATAGAAGCTCCCACTCTTTCTTTTCTTAATCCTCCTCACACGCATTCAGGGCTCTTGTTCTTCTAATGCAGAGCCTCGTGTTTGTAAATGTATTGGTTTGTGCAATTTGATCCTTCATTAAAACTCGATTTTTACTGTACTTCGGCTTTATTACACGTTCAGACTCTTTCCCTGGTAGAACCGTGGCTCCGATTGCTCTCCCTGTCGTGTCTGAACTTAAAACGCAATTGAAAACCATCTTAAATATGTGAGAAAAGTACCTGCTGTGAAATCGACAGTTTGAGCTTAAGATTTTAAAAACAGACATGGTTTGTCATCGCAAACAGAGAGTGTAAATCTATGGTAAAACGTCAGTTTGGTATAAAGGTGCTGCACCTGTTTTTGCAGAACTTCCTGCAGCTCAACGCTGCGGTTCTGCATAACAATAGGTGCAAAGACCACTACTGAAAATCCTCCTCATGAGCCAAAGACTTGTGCATATATGCATTTTATTTACATGGTGGAAGGCTAAGTGTAAATGTACAGCATCGACACAGTTTTATCAAACAATGGAGATTATTTAGCCACTTTGTTAGGTACAACTTTTCTTTGGTTTGGATATTTGTATCAACAATAACATAACAGTGATTAAATGCAATACAGTGTACCTAATAAAGTGGCCATTGCTTGTATATCTGTTAAATACTATTTACATGTTTCTCCTCTTCATATGGAAGACATGGAGCTGTGATTAGATAAATGTTCCTCTGACTCGGTTCCAGCAGGGGTGTGTGAGGGAGCTGTGGAACGAATGATTCCTTTGCTCCTTTACTCAACATTTGCCTCGTTCAGGAAGTTTAAATTCCATCAAGTAGCTGTTCTGACTGAGTCTACTGCACGTAACGAGAAATAGTCCGTCTAGTCAAGTTCCCCAAAGCCGTGTGGTGTAAACCTTTGTACTTGAAGAGCCTCGTTGTTAGAGATGATCATGAGGTCCACAGCTGGCAACAGTCCTCACACTTGTCAGTCATGAACAGGTAAGAGTTGATAGCCTCCTTCAAACCTTCACTGAGAACACACTCTTCTTTATCTGCTCCATCTTTATCTTCACTGAAGATCATAGCGCTTAGAAAACAGATAATGTCGATTATTCAATTTGTTTATGATCACATAAAAAAACAAATCATTACCACAATGTTTTTTCTGAGCTGCGCTCTAAGCCTTTTGAATTAATCGCTTGGGTAAATAATCTGGTTTCTATCCAATTTATAGTTACCCTTCTTACTATTTTAGCATTTTCTGTAGCTGAAATATAAATGTGCTGATTGGCTAGGGATTGGTCCATGATAAATGTAACTTGTTATTATGCTCAAGCGTAAACAAACCCCCATTTCTATGTCTTTTCCCATTCATTCTCAGTGGTCATTAAAAGTCTGGTGATGGTTGAGCATTCCTAGAGTCAAATACTTTTGTACAATGGTCTTCAAAAGTGTGGTGAATCTCCCAATTTCGTTACAGCTTTGCAAAGTTTGGGCCTATGCCAAGTCAATGGACTATTTCCTATAATTTAAAACTTTGTGGAGGTTACCAGTTTGCTGTACGAAAGTATTTAGAAGGGATAAAAGATAAATGGGAAAAGCAAGGGAAATATCTTCAGGAGAACAAAAAAAATTACCACTCCATAGCAACCAGATGGTTTTCCTTAGGAACCAATTTAGTTAATCACTCTCAGCTTATGAAAATCATGACATTGGCAGCATTACATAAAATAATTTT
Organism: Danionella cerebrum; assembly: GCA_007224835.1. Taxonomy (NCBI): domain Eukaryota; kingdom Metazoa; phylum Chordata; class Actinopteri; order Cypriniformes; family Danionidae; genus Danionella; species Danionella cerebrum. The sequence goes on along the minus strand of SRMA01027374.1, from coordinate 603,606 downwards.
TAATGTCATTAGTACAAGCCAACATCAAAGCTTGCATGGAAACTTTAGCCACCTAGTAAATGAAGTATAATCGCTCTAAAAATCGAAATAAATTCACAAAATGTGTAAAATGTATTATTACAAGTCCCTCCTTCATTTTTTGCGACTTGAGGGTAGGTGAAGCAGTGTGGTGATTATACTTGCACATCATCTCTGGCTGTGGCATGTTTTACTCACCTGTCCACATCCCTCCAGTTTATGCTCGGTCGTTTTACAGAAAGTGGAGGTGGCCCGGCAACTGCAGGAACATTATTAGATCCGATGACGAAACAGGGTTCTCCCAGAGAACAGCACAACCCGTCTGATACTTCTGAGGAAAAAAACGTCAATTAAACTCGCTACAAATGTGAAAGAACAGTAGAACATCGAGATACAGATGCTTCACATTACGAAAAATATTTTGCTTCAGGATATGAAAAAAATCCAAGATGTGAAACACACATTTCTACTCTTCTATACGGTTATTAAAGTCTGACATCGTGCTGCGCTTCTGGGTCCTGGCTCTCCACTCTCCCATTGACAGACAATGGTAAATATCACACCAAAAACATTTTAAATCAGTTTGAAAGCAAGCGAAACATTGAGTAGGTTACTAATAATGTGCTACAACAAACGTTAGGGTCAAGGTCTCCTAAACGAAATAACGTTTCTAAAGTGCAATGTGCTGTTCTGTAGCGCAAGTGAAAGGAGAAACCCTGTGACGCTTTCTGTACTTTCTACACATGCGCTTCGGTTTGTGTTCGTAATTCGTGAATTATCTCGAGAAAGTTAGCTTACGTACGTACTGCGGTAATGTTTTCTGCCATCTGTTCTCCTCCTCCGACACTTTACCTCAATCGCAAGGTAAGGTTTCACATTTGTTTTATTCTCATTAATTACATTAACAATTTAAGGATTGAAGAAAAGTTACTTGATTTTTCTAATCGGCTTGTACTGTTGTTTCTGAGAGCCATTCCACAAATTAGGCATTTTTCATGAAAAACTTTCTTTAAAAAAAGTTCAGGATACGAAAGTTACTCTAGAACTTAACAACGTCGTTATCTCGAGGGATCACTGTACTGAAATAGAAAGAAGCTCTACGCTTACATGCTGAAAGTGAATAAGATGCAGAATCTGAGTAGTTTTTTGGCCTAAATGTTGGTAGATTAAGAGTGGGAGCTGGGTTGGTTAATGTTAAGCGCTGGCGTATTTTGAGAAATTACCGTTTCTTTTTAGAGATTAACAAAACTTGCGATGGAAATTACCCATTCAAATATCTTGAAATGTGGGATTTCCATCTGAAGTGCTTTGTGAGAACTATTTATTTTACTATCTTGCAGCAGGAAAGGCTTGAGCCCTGCACAGTTTACTTCTAGTCCTGCTCAGGAAATAAGATGGATCACAAATGTTTAGTTCCAGGAATTGAGATTACATCACTGTTCTAAACTACTTTTATATGTACTCAAGCATGCTTAGAATGTTGGTAAATATTAATTGAAAAAGACTCGTTTGGACACTGAATATTATATTTAACAATTAAATTCAACCAAATTGATGTTACTTAGTACAGTGGTACCCCGAGATAAGAAACTAATCTGTTCCATGGTGGCTTTTGTATCTCATTTACATGTAAAATGCCTAATCCAGACAACAGCGCTCAGAAACAACAGAAGTAGATGAAAAAAAAAGGAAACCGAGAGAAATCAAGTAACGTTTCTTCAATCTTTAAATTTACACATTGTTAATTAAATAAATGAAAATAAAACAACCAACACTGTTTCAAGCCCAAGCGCAGACAATACCAAGTGCACTGGTGAGAGCGGAGTCACAGGGTTTCTCTAACTTGCGCCTCAGAACAGCACTTTCCACGTTATAAACATTTCTTTTACAACACCTTGACTCTAACATTTGTTAATAGCACATTATTGTTAATCTATACATAATGTTTCGCTCGATTTAAAAATGATTTTTAAAACGCATCAGCTGCCATGGGAGAAAAGAGCACCAGGACTTGGAGACGCAGTGCAATATCAGACTAAACAAGCGGATAGACAACTGTTTGCGGTTGGTCATATCTCTCATTTTTTTTTGCGTCTTGAAGGCCTTTTGTATCTTGAATATTTCGTAACTCGAAGCATTCGTATCTTGGGGTACCACTGTACACAACTTAGTTTTTTAATCACTCTTTACACAGGTCATCTTTCATGCGTGGGATAAAAAGTGCTAAATATGACATTACACACTGCACCATGCAAGAGGGAACTTAATTGGGCAGACGGTACGCTAAAATCGTATTCGGTTCGGTACAGTGTCTTGAAGAACTCGGTACGGTAATTTTCAGTACAAAACAATAAGAGCTTACAAAATCTTTATTTTTAAAAGCTGCCAATACACAATAGAATTCTTGCATAAAATAAATAAAAGTGACACATTTGGGTGATATTTTAAATAAATTGCACTCTATAAAGAAATACACATTTTTAAAATAAAAAATGAAATACTGCAACTAGTTAGGACCTGAAAACTTTTAACACTAGCAACAGCTTCAGCTTGTATATAAACAAAACTAACTATTCAAGTTTTATGTTTTTGGCTAAAAAGATTAACCTATCCACATTTTCTGAAGAGAGCACAGATCTGGTTGCAGTGACAATATCTCCAGCAGTAGAAAATGTTAGATGTGTTGCCTGCCCGATCTCCGTGGAACAATGTCGGCATACAACTTTAAATTTATCCACTCGTCTATCTCCGTTATGTATTTTAACAGAGAAGCCAAAGTGTTCTCAAACAGGAGACCGTAGTGAGGTGAGAGGGTCTTCAAGCTCTGGCTTCTCTTTCACTGTTGCCATTACTCAGAGCTACTCGTGCAGCTCTACTGTGCGTCACTCAATAGCGTCCGTGCGGAAACTCGCCTAGGAACATTGTTCCGCTGCACTTAATATCGCGCTAATAATAAATTTATATTATTTAATTAAAAAATATATACCGAAATGGTACGCAAGTGTACCGAACCGAACAGGCCCAGTGAACCGTTACAGCCCTAATATACAGTACTGTGCATAGTTTTATAAACAGAATGCACAAGTGAGTGAATAAAAGAAAAACTTAAATTAACTCAATATTTGGTGTTGCCTTCAAACCAGCATCAATTCCTATGGTACACTTGCACAATTACTGATTTTGTTCAGATTAAAGTCAAGCAAAGTAAACAGCAGTGTAATAGTCTTAACTGGGTGAGGAACAGGCAAACTCTGCTACCAAGGTGATTCTGAGAAAAACAACTTCTTATGGTAAGATTGAGCACAGGAACAAGACACTCAGGACGTACGGTTCAAATCACAAAGAAAAAGCAATTGTCTAATAAAGTTCCTTCAAAAACGACGTGTACCAAAGACTATTATTGCTGCTGTTTTGAAGGCATTTTTCTCATTTTAATTATGTCTACTGATGAACTGCACTGACTGTGTTGGCTCACGCACCGCCCACATGCTTTGAATCAGAAGGATTTTGCACACTCATTTCAAAGACAAAGCATTGAAAGCATTTACCCACCTGAGTAGTGTGCAACCAGCTCCGCGAGGCTCCTGAATGTAAGTCCAGGAGAGATGTAGAACCAGCCGTTATCGATGCAGCTGATGCGGTAGTGTTTGACAGAAGCACGCTCGTCCCAGCTACTCTTGCGGACAGACAGAGTCAAGTTCCCTGCAGACGGGATGAGAGAAACTGACCGTGAGCGGGGAAAGAACGCTTCTTCTGCAGATGCTAAGGTGTTTCAGATGGAACTAATTGACTGGATGTGTGGTATTTTAGATGGTTGGTGTATAGTTGCCCAGCATTTGGAACAACCTGTGAGATTGCGAAGCTGCTTTGATTTGAGTCGAGGAGGGGGTCAGTGTTGGCGGCTGACCTTTAACTTGGTAACTTCTAGCAATGAATGCTGCTCGGACTCATGCTGCGGTGATTTGGGGAGTTTACATGTAGGTGTTCAAACCATAGACAGAACAGAACTAAAACAACGGTTTCTGACGAAGGGTTTGGAAATTTTGCCATCGCCATCATGGAATTGCCATTATTACAGAATCATAATGGCGGCACCATTGATGCCCAAGAGGCTGACAATGTAAGCATAATATCAATTCAACTAAAGCCTAATATAAATGGAATGGAAATGTAAACACTGGTGGAATCTACTCTTTTATGACACCAGCCTCAAGTGGGCAGTCTATGCACTGCGGTGTCTTTTTCCATTTAAACATCCGAAGGGAAATTGGAAGGTTGAAGCTTGGTTCAAATGCTATGCAAAAAATCATGCCTTGCAATGTTTGAGAAACGGCTCAAGCACATTCTGTCTACTAAAAGAAAAAAAAATTATGATAAAGTAGAATCCTTTAAACATTTGTTAAGAATTTTGTAGATTTTAGTATAGAAATGTATACATAAGCATTAAAATGTATTCATAAATATATTTTATTGCTAAGAAAAGTGTACCACATACTATTCTTATTACGAATTTAAGTTACAACTATTAAAATATTAAAAAAATCCACATGAAACATGGAAAAATAGCATGTATTGCTTGTCCCCGGTCTCTGATGCTTAACTTCACCATAAAATATAATGGTTAAAAAGAACATTTCTTCTGCATTGATATGTACATCCATATAATGTACAAATATCTATACTTTCTTGGATTAAAAAAAGCTGTTTACCCCCCTCGTGAAAAACTCATTTAAAAAATACTAGTCACTTAAATAAAGAATAACGGGGGTTAGTATAACAAGACAAAAAACAGCAGATACCTTTAGATAATTTAAATAAATGTAATAAAACATTTCAATAAGACTCCATCTGGAATATTTAAGTATGTTTGCTTTTGGAATCTGTTCAAGTGAAAAAAGAAAGAAATTTTGAAACGTTACAACAAGCAAATGAGAGCACTGCAACTGAAAAACTAATGTTCAGTCATATTAAGGCTCTTTAACCTTAAATCATTATTTTAAATGATTTCGATAAGCCCATAATGATCCTAATAGTCAAACAATCCACAAGCTTTTACACAATACTTTTGTATGATCAGATATGTTTTGTACTGGGGATTTTACCTGGAACACTCTCGCTCTCTCGTATGAGAAAAGAACCGGGCTGATTGTGAGGAAGCATCAGCAGCTCCTCTGCTTTCTGTTTGCCGAGACCTACAAACTGCCACCTGCGCAGGAACACAAAGACTATCAGCACGACATGAACTGTAGGCACTGTTTGCTCAGTCTGGTCACTGTGGGTACAGTGTATCCCCAAACCTGTAATCAGAACACTCTGAGCCCACTCAACAACCCACTAGAGCCAATGACATCATTGCCGCCTCTTGATGATATCACCATTTGTGTGTTTAGAGCCCGGCTTCTCGTAGACAAACCTAATGAATTGAAACCCATTGCTCAGATGCTATTCGGCTGCATGTCATCATTGTTATGTGAAGCGTGATGAACGAAAAATTAACCCTTGTGCATTTTACAAACTCATTATGAATCTCTCAGATCAATACATCTATTTCAGCTCTTTCAAAACTAATAATAAAAAGTAAATATTTACTCTTTATCTCTTTATTATGTTCAGAAATCTGAAGCATTTGTGCATGTGTCTGTAAATAATCTATTCTGCTTCATTTACCAGTTAGAAACGATGCTTTTTTTTAACAGATCTCCAGGATTAATGGTTCTAAATGGTGATGAACTGTAACAATCTCAAATTGTATCTCGTCCCAACAAGAAGCACTAGCAACATTCAAGAATGCATGATTATTTGGCGTCATCGCTTTGCAATAAAAAAGGCCACAATGAAAGTCAATGAGGGAGAAAAAAATGTAATGTGATGCTACACAAAAGCTAAAAATCCATCAATGCCAATGTTGTTCCTAATGTTTGACTTGCCCAACACTGTGGCCTGGATTTGTTTAACCTTTTATCCCAATTATTTTTACTTTGAAAATAAGTGATTTTGTTATTGGTAGTTTGGCTAGTTTGTGTTTTAATGAACATTACAAGCGTGTGTCAGATAATTTGAAAGGCAATTCAAAATGTAAGAAAAAGCACAATCGTCTTTCAGTTCTGTTTTTCTCAATTTTGCAATATTCAACAAAATGTAATACTTAGAATTTGTAATTTCGGGTTTGTTTAGGAATTACTGTATAATAGAACGAAAACATACTTGTAAAACAACAAAGATTCTGGGCTTGTACTAAAAATTATATCAAGCATTGCCACCAAAACAGTTTTAAAGATAATTTATTAGAAGAACTAATTGTGAAGTAGTAAAAAAAAATTTTATAATAATAATAAAACACTCAAAAAGGGCCTGGACTTCAAAGACTAAAGCTTCATGGAAATTGCAGATCTAAATGCTAATAACTAGACCATGTCTATATGTTACGTGACAATTTTATTATTTTGGTTCAGAGAAAAAAACCCCCCCAAAACTAAATAAACTACAACTATGAACACAGGCATTGTTTCCAAACAGAAAGCGTCTGTAGGCTTTACCAGTAAATCATGTCTGTACCTGTTGTAGACTCTGGCAGTGTAGTTGCTGGGGATGTAGCTCTGGTTTCCTGTGGCTGACGAGCTGACTTTCCACCACTCACCCTCACTGTAACACACACACCCAGGGCGCTGTAGAAACATGTGCAGCAGCTCTGAGGATCAACACCCTGTATTGAGTTGCTCTTACTCTGAGAGAATATTGAGACGCTCCCCGACCCTGATGGCACAGTCGCCCGGACCCCTCGAGGGATAGTCGTACAGAGACACCACCACACATCTGCTATGCTCTGCGCAAAAGAAACATGCTTCCAAGTCATTTCCATGACTAGGACCTTTGGGCCTTTAAACTCCTCTATCGACGCATGATGAGTGTGCCGATGAACCCACCAGTTCTGAGCATCCCAGCATTCTCTTGTGAGTCCAGCAAAGCTGCATGAGGGCTGGAACCACGGCGGGTCTTACTGGGCCGGCTGCCCATGATGCCAAGTTCTGTGTACTGGCAAAACACTCAGAACACGTGACGGCTGAAAACAGATACAAGAAAAAAAACGATCAGATAAAGAGCTGTGACTTGCTGATGCAAATCGATGAACACCAAAAAGCAGGAAGTCGAAAAACCACTGTAGTGTTTTGATGAAAACTTTCCACCCGCAACTTCAACATCTCAACCTTTGGTTTAAAAACGGGGTAGCCGTTCTAAAAATAGACTTGGTAGCTTAGAACGTCCTACTTTGATGGTTTTCTTGGTTTCATCGTGATTGTGTCGACTTAGTTGTCTTTTGCTTTAGGCTAAAAAAAGATATCTCCTCCTAGTCCAGGGGGGGTAAAACTCAGTTCCTTGAGGGCCACAGCCCTGCACAGTGTAGCTCCAACCTCATCTAAACGCAAATGCCTTGTTGAGGACAGAAGAGAATGGTGGCACTGGTAAAAGGAAACCACTAGCTACAATCGAGGTCTGCAAAAGAACATCTTGCATCGAACCTTGAGGCCGATGGGCTACAGTCAGCTAAGAATAGGAACCGGGGCTACAGTTCACACAGACTCACCAACATTGGACCATAGAAGATTGGAAAAATGTTGGCTTATCTGATGAGTCTTGATTTCAGCTGCGGCATTCGGATGGTAGGGTCAGAATTTGTCATCAGCACCATGACATTCCACATGTGGTGGAATGGGAGATTAGGATCATGGATGTGAAGCTGACAACACTGCAGCAAAAGTATGATGCCACATGTCAATGTGAACCACATGTTCTAATGCCAATAATCGACATAAAAACTGAAAAATAAAGTGTGTGTGTGTATATATGTATACATATATAAATAAAATACTTAATATATAAAATACATACATAATCCTTGTTGCTAACCTTTTGGCGCCTTGATAAGCCAAAGGCTACATTAGATTTTGGTTCATTTGTCTATAGATCACTGTTGCATGTTGGTGGTTTTGCAGCAGATGGACACAGTGGGTGAACATGGGCACAGATGGGTCAACACTGGGTGACCAGAGAGGCAAGGTCCAAAGAACAGACCCCATATGAGCACAAAGCATCAAAACACTTTCAAAACTGACTGAAAAAAGTAAAATGAGTAAATAATCGTCAAATATAGTTAATCGTATAAGTGAAATAGTAAAATCTGTAAATAATGGCAAATCAGCAAAATAAAGTAGTAAAATCAACTTAACTGTTAAATTCAAAATAAATAAAAAATGTAACATATCACAGTTAATAAGTTTGAACTCTCACTGTTACACATCATTGAACTTCAAAATGGCAACCAACCTGAGCATGTCTTGATCAACAGCATTGGCTAAACGGCTCTTTTTTTTTTAATAAAATGTGTGGATTAAAATGACATCAATATTTATCATATTTCTAAGATACACTTTAAACCAGGGGTCTCAAACTCAGGTCCTGGAGGGCCGCAGCTCAACCTGCTCAGAGAGACCCACACCTGAAGCTTGCAAACCGCCTGAAGGACCTAACGAGCTTCATCAGGTGTGTGTAGTTGAGGTTGGAGCTAAACTGTGCAGGGCTGTGGCCCTCCAGGAACTGAGTTTGAGACCCCTTCACTTTTCATCTCTTTAATAACCATTACCACGGTTTAATTAAAGGTGTGAATGAGCCGTACATGAGCTCTGCTCTTTCAAAACATAGACATGGAATTAAACAAAACAAAAATCTCTATAGATGAAACCACAATCATTCAATTTAAACTTTCCAGAGGAAATTAAACTCATAACTTACATGTTGCACTTCGTTGTATGAATATTCACTTTAAGAAAACTTAATTTTATAGACAAACTTAAATATTAAAATGCGAGATACTCACCTCATGGCCCGATCCTGTCGGAATCTTCAGCTGTGCATCTGTTTCTCTAAATGTCTGAAAGCTGGACAAACGAGCTCGAAAGAGATTTGGAGATTTTTTCACATGTACGAGATGCTGGTGATCTAGTTAAACTGACTTGAGCTCAGTGTCTGTGGCTACGAGAACAAGGATGCTGCTCTTGTGGGCGACTTTGAGCAGCAGGCACCTTTATTCACTACACTCTTGTAGTTTCCTGTGACGAACAGGTCTAACTGTCGATGCTTTGCTGACGCACAGATGTCTTGAGCAGAGCTTGCGAAGCACCACGCTCTCAAACACAGATGTTAGTGGAGCAAACTCTTTTGAACGTCATGATGTCAACAAACAGATGTCAAAGGAAGCCGTCTGTAACATTATGTGTTTTCAATATGAACTTTCCACGTTACTTTGTGAAATGGCTGCCATGGAAGTGGAATATTGTCTGGGGGGGATGAGGTGGCACTCTCATTTAACTGGGTTAGGTTGTATGGGAGGAGAATGATTAAAAAAAGTACAATAATTCTGTGTAAACAGTGAGCTCAATAAGCATTTGATAACCCTTTGGCTTTCCAAGTTCTCCTACTGAGAAATCATGGAGGGGTCTAGAAGTTTTAGCACTGGTGCATTTCCACCACGAGAGACAGAATCTAAATATAAAAAAGTTCCTGGGTCACATAAGTATTTGATCTCTTGCGCCATCAAAATGTAAATATTTTGTGCAGGTTCCTGTGGTTCTTTACCAGGTCTGCACACACTGCAGGTGAGGGTTTTGGTTCACTCCTCCACGGTACAGTGCTTCTCTAGATCAGTCAGGTTTTGAGTTTGTTTCTAAGCAACACAGAGTTTTATCTCCTTCCAACGATGATCTATTGGATTTAGGTGCCCCAGAGCATGATGCTCCCATCCCCATGCTTCACTGCATGTATGGTATTATTGGAAAGATGCCGAACATTCTTCCACCTTCAAATACGGCGCAGGGAGTCAAGAAAAGGTTACTGACGGGAGGACTCTGCATTATCAAGATGCTTCCTGGCAAAGTAGATGGACCTGGAAATGGATTGACCAAAATAATGTTTTAAACCAAAATACAAGCATCCGGTAGTAGCCTTGGGGCTAACTCTCTTTACGGCTTTGACCAGCTCCTCTTTTCTTTTTAGATTCTGTCCATCACAGTGTAAATACACCTTTATTTCTAAGTAGAGGAACTTGCAAAATCACTGGGAGATCAAATACTCAATGTCCTCGCTGTATACATCTTTTAGGCAAAATCTCTGCACCTTTTCTGATTTTTAGATAGTAGTACTTCTGAGATTGGACGTGGAAATGGCAGCCAATGGAAAAGCTTAATGTGCATGACTCATCATCATCATGCAGACTGATTACAGGAGTTTCTGAGTAGTTACCTGCAAAGAATGGCCTATGGAGAGAGCTGAAGGTTTGACGACATCAACCTCAAAAACATTGTGGTCAAAACTTGGTTTTATTTACACTTAAAAATGCGTTCAAATCACTTTACAACTGCATTCTGTTGGTCTCTGTAAAAAAAAAAAAAAGTTATAAAATGCACGGACTGACCACCAAACACTTTTCTCCTTCACAGTGTTTCGGGAACTGCAAAACAAATTAGAAAAACTTTAGCACTTGGCACAGAGCATTCAAAAGATTATGAAATGTGAATCATAACCTCTTACAACAATCACATGAATGATGCTAGTTGAGATTTTAAACCCAAATTTAATTGCAGCTCAAAGATAATACTGGACTCATTTGCCGATAACAAATACAAATCATCAAATCTTTACAGTAAGCGAAAAAGACTGCTGAGCATTTCTCCTCTAGAAGCATATCAGACGGAAAGAAAACTCCTCTCACCCATGGAACTAATATTTAGTGTTAACAGATTCAAATCTGAGTTTCTATAAATAACCTCCAAACGTCTCCCTTCTGACCACAAGCTTAAAAAAAAAAAGAAAGAGAGAGAATTATTCAATAATTACATGATTTGGAACTGGCTTTCTCTGGTTTAGTTAATTTCAAAATAAGAGATAGAACGTTGTTTTATTTACTGCACCACAAATTAAAGTGATCCTCTTTTGGTCTGTCAGATTTCATTATGAGGATCAATGGTTTATAAATATAACCCGGGTGTAAAAATCCACTGTTCCTTTATTTTGAAATCATTAAACGCCACAGTTACACTTGATGACGGCTTTCTCAGACCTGCTTACTTAAACAAAATGAGCAACAACTAAATCATTATGATGCTCTCAAAGTTGGTCAAATGTTAAGCTAAGAACATGTGAATGAAAAGAATATATCACAGGGTAGTGTGGTTCCCAGTAAGTTTGCTTGTGTGCGCTTGAACCTCACGAAATATAGACTTTTACGCATTAGGAAGATGCTTGGATCCAAATAATTGTTTTCACCTGGGGTTTGAACAGCTAATGCTATTCATAGAACTTATTTCACTATTTCGCAAAATTATTTCTACTCAGAACAACAGAACTTAGTTGGAAAAGTCCATTGACAACAGAGTTATATGAAAGTGATTACTGTTTACCAAATCAAGACACTTAAAAAATGTATGTACAACTACTTTATTTCAATATTCATACAAATTAATATATTCCATAGACAGTGCAGAGGAAAGTACCCCCTAAATGCTCAGAGGGCAAAGCACAAGGCATAATCAACCCCACTCAAAGGCAGAAATACAATTGAATTGAAGTGAATATGCGGAGAATGAAGAGCGATACCAGTAAAAGAGCAGAGAAATTACAACGGAGCGATGGGATCCCAGCTTGCTCTTCAGAAGGAGAGAAACAAGCCAAACTGTGCAGATAATCACAAGACTTTGAAAAAGCTACACATCCCAAGCCCAGTCACCGGCTTGTTTTGGAATCACTGTTTTGGAAATATTTAGCTTGAATACAGGTGCAAACCCAAGTGAAGTTGTCATACTTAAGGGACTTCTGGTCTAAAACTGAGCATTTGTAAAAGTTAAATGCAGTAAACATACATTAAATATTAACATTTCTAAATAATATTAGAAACACCTTTAGTAGATTTTAAATAGGGACATCCCAACCAACAGAGGGTCAGAAAGTACAACACCAGGCACCCCCATTGAATGAGAGCAGTAGACAAATTATCACATGGTTCAACAAATTATTCACTCGTGATTTTTTTTTTGTTAGAGAACAAGGAAAAAAAAACACAAGTTAATAATTCTTGAGAGAATATTACATTTCAAAAAAGAACAAAATTCAGGCTGAAGCTGAACAGAACACTGAGGTGAAAACGGTGGAAGTGATTTGGTCGCCTCTACAGTAAACACAATGTTTAGGAAGACCTTAGAAAGAGCAAGAGGAAACAGAATCTTCTGCTACACGTGAGAACACCCTCTGAACGTTCAAAGTACTACAGCCTCAACCGAAATACAGTATTTACACAAGAAGCATATCAGAATAACGAATATAAAAGTACAGGGTGAGAAAGAAAGCATAAAGTCAACCGAGACCAAGATTTAAAACGTCAACCAAAGCGTGTCCATGCAGTAGAGAGATACTCCAACGACGTGTTAAACACATGGATTACTAGACATCAAACAAAGCATCCCTTCATACGACCAGCACTCTCTGGTCAGCAAGTACACAGATAACCAAAAAAAAAAAAAATCAACTGGGGAAAAAAACAATTCAAAATCAACAGAACAAAGGGTCACGATTGGTTGCTCCCAGGAAAAATGGAGGCTTGGTTTGGGCTTTTAGCAAGAGACCTCCATGGTTTGCGGAGTGTTGTGGTTGTCTTGGACTGGTCCAGCAGTGGCACCCTCCATTTGAGAATTAGTTTGAGTACGGCTGCGGGACCCATCATTCGACCCCATGCTGGATGCAGAGTGAGTGCGGGAGCGTGCCAGTCGAGTCATACTGGCGGTGGGCACTGGAGAGAAAGATGGGATGAAGGTGAACACAGGTCAGAGGTAGTAGGTGTCTGATGCATGAGTGCGGGAGGATCCTGAGAGAAGAGGGCGTGGGATTGAGGATTCCAGGATCCAGGATGTGGAGAATAATGAGACTTCTCAAAGTTGGATTGATTTGAGATCACATTTTAAAAATGGAAATTGGGTTGAAAGCAGTGGTTAAACAGCCAGAACACTGTTGTTGGGGTGATTTGTATTGATCATAGTTTAACTGTCATTAAAGTAATAGAATGAACAGAGGCATCAAGAAGACATGAAGGTTAAAATATTTGGTGATGGTCCTTTCCTGTGTACTAGGATCATTAAATCCTAAGGTTAATTTGGAGACGTTTCCATATTCAAAAACTCATGCAATGTTACAAGTCAGTAAAGTTTAAATCATTATCACTTAAAATGGCTTGAGTTGCGACATTAAAGTTGGTCATCTTTATGCCACATTATAGATGTTGGCACATGTACGAAGTGAAGAAAAACTAAACTAAAACTCCCGTTTACAACTCATGTTTAGGTACGTCAGTGATACAATAGCTGTAAACATAACATGAAATCTAGCAATACTTAGTTAGGAGAATGGATAGAATCTTCCTGATTCCTACTGCCACAAGTTTCTACCCAAACAAGGATGAATTACTTAAATTTCAAAAGGAATTGGGATATTAATTGGCTTGACAATATCAACTCTTTGTAGATTTAAAAACTCCGTTCTGCAGCACCCCTTGAACTAATTCCTGAAAGTACTTATGGGGGGCGCATTCATTATTCTCCCATGAAAGAAAAGGGGATCCATGGCCAGGATCAAGCTGAGAATTCATTTTCACCATTGCAGCAAAATGAATATTTGTCTTGAGACAAGGCAGAATGTGGCATGCGAAGTAAAGAAGGCAGTTGAATCCAAACGTATGCTGATCAGTGAACAGTGCTGAACCGAACACATTCTTGAGCACACACACACACACACACACACACACACACACACACACACACACACGGAGGACAGAACATTCTCATGCTTCACACGCAGTGTTTGCAGAGACACACAGATGATTAGAACATGGACAGACAGTGAAAGACATGAACCTATGATGCACTCGAGTTCAACTGCATGTGCTGGCTGATTTGATCTCCTGGTACCTGATTCGCTGTTCAGGTGGCTGAGCAGAACATGGGGGACTGTTGGTATTGGGGGAAGGGAGTAAGAAGAGAGAGAGAGGAACAGGGAGAGCAAAAGGACAGCAGGAAAGGAGAGATTATTTGGGAGAACCTTCTGAAAGAAGGAGGATAGAGAAACGGAAAGATTAATCAGGAAGTTCAAGAGAAGATGCAAAGACATTAGGGGATGAGGTGACGTGGACAGCCTTTCCGGGTTATTCTTACAAACATGGGCTACAGTCATTTGATCATTTGTTGGCAAACTCACCAAACGGCTCATTCATTTAATCGATGGGTTAATTTCAACAGTGAGATTTATTTATTCATTGTGACTTCTGCACATTGATCACATCCTGACAGCCACTTTTTAGAACAATTTTTAGAACACTACTCTGTTACTTACTGGTAATAATTTGGTCTAAAGCTTGTAACTTTTTCTTAAAGGAAATAAGCATGGTAAAACACATTTGTTTAATAGAAAGTTTTGATATAGCCCGTTTACTCTTTTACATCAGTTCACTGTCTATTACACAGTAGAACCTCAATAATGACTTAATATTTGTACTTGTGGATGCGCCCAGCTTTGCTGACTAAGGATAGTAAAACCATTTTAGAGAATACCATTTAACTACCATTAAAGTCCATTACAAACACAAAAATAGGCCTCACATTTTCAAGAAAAAGTGCTTTTTCGTTGTCATTAAAAAACACATGAAAGGAATTGTTTATACCAATATATTTGTAATTGCATTTCCTGTAAAAAAAACTTTTGTATTTTAAATTATGTTTATCTCATAATCTATTGATTTCCATTGTTGGAAAACATTGGATGATCAATCACTAGCACTCCTCTCACTTTTGAGCAAAGAAGGTAAGCAAAAGCATTAAACGGTCATTTTTATATAACCATCAAGTAATTATTTTTTATTTAATTACATTTTAATGAAATCAAATAGGTCTCTGCAAAGCACTACAGAGGAAAGCCCAGGGAGGGCTCGTGTCAAACAGCATGCTGAGCATGGAAGTGTACTTACACGCTGAAGAGCACATCACTGCACAGCCACATTAGAAACAATCATGTGTTAGTAAAGCATAAAGGCTGGTCTGAGACCTGTTTTAGTCCAAAAACAAACCTCTGAAGATGTGGGAGGTGGATAAATTCCACAGTGGCAGATTATGTTATTCATCGTATTAAAATCATATTACTATCTGCTGCATTTAAATAATTTTCCCTCACACTTAGACCAGTAGATGTGTCACAGTCTGATTTTAAATGTCAAGGCGTGAGTTATTGGAGTCACATTTAATAAACCGCAGGGGACACACACACGTAATAAGTTGTTGACAGAGGTGAGCTGACACGGACATCTCTCTAACAACAGGATGCTTTCAGACACATAATGAAAACAGTGAATATAACTTTAAATCTATTAGACAAAACGTTTATAAAAAAAAAAAAAAAGTAAAGACACTTACTGTAACCCATTCCCTGGACAAAGTACTTGAATGCCTCAGCGAGTTTCCCAGGCTGTTGAGATGAAAATCTACACATTAAATACAACTCGTGAAGCCAGAGTCAGATTTCATGATGTCTTAATACTTACTTGTACAACTTGCGGAAGTCCACCGCAATCTGCCATCTAAAAGAAAGACAAAAAGTAGGTTTTTAACAGGCCTGAGATATCTTCAGAAGTGGAAAGATACACACAGAAAGGTAAAAAAACCTCACTGTAATATCAACTTTAAATTTGGAATTGACCAACAACACATATGATGCTGTGAGGACATCGCTTCAGGTTATATACAGTGATTTATGATTAAAAATGTCTTTACTGTAGGCTTTTACAATCTGTGCTTTCAAACAGTTCTCTAGTTTGGAGTCTGAAATATATTTTTTGTCATTGTATTTGTAATAAACAAACCAACAATAGACAAATATCACAATAATAAGTTTATGACTTCGGGTCAAGGAAAGAAATTCAGACATGCCTTCAGTAAAGTTGTCTTGGTTGGATTTAGCCTGGAGTTGCATTCAACCTGTGGGGTGTAAACACAAACTGTATGAGTTCCACTTACTGTAAAGCTATGATCGCTTTTATCACTAGTAACAAAAAAGCTATTGCTGTGAGAAGTGTAATGATGACTACAAACAAGCAGTGATCAAAGGGCTCAAGCACCTCAGGGGCCATCACCCCTTGGGCAATTTGTTGCCTTAACCCTATAATCCTAATTTGCGACATGTATTCAAGCGAGAGCTATTAATAAATGAAATTAAAACCAGAACATAAAATTTCAATGAACGAATATTGTTCAAAAAATTGGTGAAAGAAGTACCTTAATGTTAAATGCTCTACTTCCTGTGGCCAGCTATTGACTATAACTGATGAAGTTCTGCTAAGTTGAAGTGTGCAGGCATGTTATCTCAACACACGTGGCAAATTTCATCCCGATTGTATTAACAACTATAAAAAAATCTAAAGTCAGTAGGCCGTCAAGCACAAACTGTTCAACGAATTCAAAAAAGCTTTGTAATTTAGTATTGCACAGGTCTTTAGATGAGACTGGCAAAGTTTGATGGTGATCATTTGAAAATGCTAGGGGAGTTCGTACAGGGTACAAAGGACTGGAATTGTGTTACAATTTTCATAACAGTCCTTCACACACTGTCTGGAATAGCAGCAAAAAACTGAAGAAAACTGGATATTCCATGTTGCCAAATGGTAGCGCTATAACTGACAATGTAAGTTGCTTAATAGATTTATTCAGGCATGGACTCTTAACACGCATACCAAATTTGAACCCAATCGAACATTGCATGGCTGAGTTATTGACAACTGAGTTATTACTCTGTGTGAGAATAGCTGAAGAGAAGCAACGTGATGAGGTAGAGAAGTTAAAACTAAATAGAGCACGAGCCATCTATTCACCTAAAGAACTTATGGTAAAGAAAATGAGAGTTCCAGCTCCAACCTAAAAAATAAAACACCTAGTGGTGATTTTTATGCTCCGCTTCACATGACACTTGTTTTTTTAATCAAGTAATGACTTGATTTTTCTCTCTGCATCTTCCTTCTCCTCATAAAAAAAGCAATGCAAAAGTACTAATGAAGTAATGTACCTAATTTGTAGAAAGTTATTTTAATCTTTACCAAATATTTCCACAATTACCATACACACCTCTGCTTATAATTTCATAAATTTTATAATAAACGTATCTATTGATGACCACAGCTGTAAGATGTAAGTCACATACCACAGCCTCCACCGCTGGAGATGTGTCACCAACTATTAGCAGGCCGGGACACCTAAACAGCAGGGCAAATGGTAAATGCGTAAAGAAAAGCTCAATGAAAGTGAGCCAAAATAACAATGGTGTTAAAAAAATTACTTTAGTGTTTTGACTGTGTTTTCATTTATTCCCAGGATTGGCCTCTCGATCTCCAGATCTCTCCGGCTGCAGAAAAATAGGGAAACCTTTTCGAACTCACTTCATTAGACAATGCTGTGTGCATGAATGAGCTGAGTTGATTAAGACCTGTTGTAGGACTGGCAGAAGAGAGCCAGGTTGTCTTGGTTGATATCTTGAGCGATGTGCAGACGGTAGGTCTGAATGATCTCCTGGTTCTCAGTCAGCTCTTCCTGATTTTAAACAAAATCTCAAGACTTGGATTCTGACTTAACTGATTTTGGCAATAGCAATCTCCTTTCCACACCATGCTGACAACAGTTTTTTGAAAAGGAAGTGACAATTTATTTATAAAGCACATCTTACTTTTACCAACATGCTGAACAAGGGAAGGCACAAACCCATCAAGGGTTAAATCAAACATAGAGCATTGTTTCATGTAGAGATAAAATAAAATAAAAAAACTAGGTAAAAGAACAGATGCAAAAGAAAACATTAAAATGTTAATTTTAAATTAAAAAGTCTGTCCCAAGACTTTCTGAAGCTTCACAACACTCATGGGGAAGAAATAAAAAAAAAAAAACACCACTCCCAGGTTTTCATGATCACAATATTAAACAAAATTCCCAGTTTTTATACCGATATCAGAGAGGGGAGAGACCGAAAATGATATTCAAGAAAGTGAATGTGATTCACTAAATAGTTACAAGCTGTTGTTCAAGCAAGATTTTGCTTCCAAGACATTCAAGCATTTCCCTTAGACTCATTTCAAATATATGTTTAATAAGATTTAATTACATCCTACATTTTAGATTTAAGCATTGATTAATTCTATCAAACTATGCAAATTAGTACAACTTTGACCGTAGGCTTTGGTGACGAGCAAAGTTTTGAGTTTGGTTTTAGCAGAAGCAGAAAAAGTGTGTTTCAAACAAGACCTTGGGACCACAGGTTTTGTTTAAGAAACCAAAAGAAAACGCAAACCAATCAGAGATCAACAATGTTTGGTGAGTCACATTAATGTAAAACATGTGTTTCAGTGAGATAAACATTTAATCCTCCAGCCAGAAGGCTTACTTTAATCTTTGCTCTCTATGAAATTAAGCATGGCATCCAAGACGTCATAAGGCAAAAAAAAAACAAAAAAAAACATGAAAAGTATTTTTGAGACAAATTTGCATAAAATGTAATTCTATTTTACAGGTTGTAACTATTCATAGGTCTGGACCAAAAAACAAATGCAGAGAAAATTCTATGGGGGGGGGTATATATCTAGAGACCTACCGTGCTGAAATGGTGTGCCATGACAATGTCTATAAGATTGCTGGTCCATCCAGTCAACTAAAAAAAAAGAAAATCTTTATCAAATTCAGTTCCAAACTTTAATCAGACAGAGTGAGTGATTTTCATAACTATTGCAGTTTGCTTCGTAAGCCTATTATGAGCTTTACCTCTTAAGGAGATCAAGCACAGTGATCTTCAAAAAAATGTCAAGAATGGAGAAAGAAAGAACTAGACATTTGGCCAAATAATGAAAGTAATGCATCATGATTGGTGAAGCATCAATTAAAAGAAGAATTTAAAACAGTTATGCTAAAAAAAAAAACAACAACTGCAAGATTCCCAAGCACACATCTTATTCCATTGATATTTATTGTAATAAAGCACATTACCTTAGATGCAGCCCAGTCGATCCAGCCTTTAGCACAGGGGTCCACATTAATGAGAACCAGCCCCTCGACCAACCCCGGCTCATTAAGCTACAGAGTAAAAGCAGGGATGGATTAGTCCAATACTCGGGTTAACACTCTGGCACCTATGGCCTCAGGATTAACGTTGCTCGGGTTCATGTGTAAGAAAGCAGTAGATTAACGAGAGATGCTTGACTTCATGGGGTATTCAAATGAGATTATACGATGTGGCACTGAAACATAAAATTCCATCAAAGAAAACATAATATATTGCAAAAAAAAAAAAACAACTCAACCAAGCGATGGTGGAGTCTGAATGAACCTTGTCTTGTGTTTAATGTAATTGTAAATTTTGTTTCATCACAGGGTCACAGTAGTTTTGTGCATTCCAACGGATTCTACTAGTAATCCATCAGACATTTCCAGGAGCGGGGGAAGGTTGTATGGGGTTGTCCACACAAGAGGTCCCAAACTAAAGCTGATTGATGAGAGGAACTCACATTTACGTGATAAATGTGTGGAACAGGACTAGATTTCTTGTTTCAGTTCAGAACAGTTCAATTCTTTGTTGGGTGTGTTTGCGTTCTTCATTGGCTCGGCATGAACATATATATGCATCATCCATCATTGTTTAGATTAGCTAATGATTAGACATCCTGGGACTC
The DNA here is from genome assembly GCA_007224835.1 of Danionella cerebrum. Lineage (NCBI taxonomy): Eukaryota > Metazoa > Chordata > Actinopteri > Cypriniformes > Danionidae > Danionella > Danionella cerebrum. The sequence goes on along the minus strand of SRMA01027374.1, from coordinate 583,805 downwards.
CAGAGGACCATGTGGACTGTTGAACAGGTCTCTGTGAAAACTCAGATGCGTGATAAGGTGAGTTGCTTAAGCAAAGTAATAAAAAGAACAGAGAAAAAAAGAAGAAAATGTTAATCTCTTTATAGCTCCATAATTACCAAAAGGAAACATGAGAAAGACTCTTATTAAACGTGTTTTAGGACTTTGAGCGTAGAGTCTGAAAGAAAGCTTTGTGAAGGGTAAGATCACGCATGGATGTGTGAACTACAAATTTCCGATGAAGTGTAAGGGTTATTGGAGACTGAAGACAGACAACAATCCTCATCACTTTTCACACACAAATCTTCACTTGTCAAATTCAAATAACCATTAAACAACTTTGTGAATGTTGTAAAGAAGGTTGTGTACTTACAGCAAACCTGGTGAGGATGTACGCTCCTGCTCCGACACCAATCCCAATCACACTGTTGATTCTGTTTGAGGAAAAAACTTAAATCACATCACATTTCTTTTTAAAAATGAGAATGACTACTTCGTAACTCACTTCAGATGGGTGAGAACTGAAGGCAGCATTTCTGCAAGCTCATCCATGGTGGGGTACAGGAAACTGAACATAATAAAACACAAAGAAACTTCCAGGTAAGTCTAAAACCATTGTGTCCGTATTTACAGACACATTTTGAGAAATTAACATGTATACATCTTTAAAGCTGAAGACTGCAACCTGAACCATTCAACAACCAAAGGGTGCATTGTCAAATGTTCATTTTGGTATCTCCTTTTCTTGAAGGAAATGCAAACCGAAGGATGTTGCAGGGTACTGGTCATTATATATAATGCACGCACGCAAGCACATCATGGAAAGTCATCGAGTTCTGTTAAAATGCAGGACAAAAAGCTGAGAAACATCCAACCACCAAGTGGTGTACATATGTACCTGTACATATACAGTGGTAACCCAAGATACGAATCCGTTCAAAGGTGGCTTTCGTATCTCGAAGCAAGTGCAACGGCTCTCAGAAACAACAGTATAAGTAGATGAAAAAAATTGGAAAACCAGAGAAAAATCAAGTAACGTTTCTTCAATCCTTAAGTCTCACATTTTTAAAGTAATAAATGATAATAAAACACAAGCAAGATATCCAATACGTACACAAATGTGAAACCTTACCTTGAGAGTGAGGCGAAGTGTCGGAGGAGGTGGAATGGATGGCAGAAAACATGGCACTAATGTTTTGGAAATTAACTTTCTCGAGATACTTCACGAATTACAAACACAAACACGATTTCGAGCACAATCGGAGACAGATGGAGAGATGCTTCAGATATAAACGTTATTTCTTTTATGACACCTTGACTCTATTTGTTAAAGTACATTATTAGTAATCTATACATAATGTTTCGCTCCATTTAAAACTGATTTAAAGTGTTTTGAAGCGTGTCAGACTTTTTCCACTGCGAGATAGGAGCGCCAGGACCCGGAAGCGAAAAGCAGCGTCATAAAAAGCGGAAAATAGAGCAGAACTGCTTGTGGTTGATCGTATCTCAAAATTTTCTTCGTATCACGAAGCAAAAACGTTCCCGCAAGACCTTTCGTATCTTGAACATTTCGTAACTCGAAGCATTTGTATCTAGGGGTACCACTGTACTCTCAAAATGTGGCCTTTGTGTATTCTGGAGCCCCTTTCAAATATGACTCACAGACATGCTTTTCACAAATGCGGACTACAATGAAACAAGAATTATTCTAAAATTATGCCCTTTTTTGACATTATAGCTGTTTGATTATGTTCCCACTGTTAACAATGTTCAATGATACTGCACTCAACAAAGTCTAGAGGAATCTCAGCAATCCCACACTTCTTTGCTGGTCTCAAACACTCCCAGCCACAGTGAATGATGGGTATGAGAAAATGAGCAGAGTTTTATGCAAGTCCCACACCCTGTAATTCATTTACTCACAGCAAACCACACCTCTTTTCTCGAAACGTTTTTAAAAATTGGGGTTTTAAAGCACCCTGCTAAGAGTGAAGGCATACTTAATTTAAAACAATATCTACTGCTTTCTTTTTTAACTTTGTTAAAGGTGTGTCGGGTATAAGTCCATGATAAAAAGTTTCATCTGTGCGTCATTTTACCCAGTGGGGAAAGGAGGAGCAGATTCTTGCTGCCCTGGAGCATCCACATGGACCACAGCAAAGTGCTGCGTGATCTCTTGCATGTCCTCAAAGTTAAAGAGGGTGTTGAAACAGGACTTGTCTAGATTGGGAGGGAGAAATATCACATCTTTAGAACCACGCAATCTACTTCCAAGGCGTGTAACGAGACACTGCTCAAAATATGGTCATCATATTAAACTAAACATTTAAAAAAAACTACATGTAAAAAGTTGATTTGTATATACGATCCTCCGCCCACTAAGGAGCAGCACTTATGTTTGTGCACTATAAGTATGCAACAGTATTATGAAGGAGTAGAGCTCATTTTATTCAATTGTTTCTGTTGTTTCTCATAAAACCGTTACCATATATCCCAGTATCTTCACAATGCCTATCGTGCCATGAGGTTGTTCCATCCTAATTCCAAATAACGGTTTAAGAAATGTTTTTTTACTTGACTCGATCATCTTATGTCTTTTTTAATCATTATATTGAAGCAATCACCTAATGGTGGTCTACATACTGTAAGAAATCCCTTCAGCTCATCGTGCTACATTGCTCTGTTGCAGTAAGCACAAATAATAAAGGTTCACTGAATTTGACAGCTGACTGGGTCGATTCTACTCTTGCACGATATGATGGCTCTCTAGAGGATAGTCATCAATCACAGCTTTCGATTTACATGTTTACTTGATTAACGATATTAAATTAACCTAAACAAGTCACGTTTGGTTTCTCACCATTGACTTACATGTGGTGTGAAGTTTAATAATAGCATCTTAACAGGGAGCGATCACGTCTCCCCCAGTAAATAAGTGGTATTAATTACACTATTTCCTATAAAAAAAATTAAATAAAAATAAAAACAAGACATTGAGAAATATAGGACAACTTACGATTGAGTCCAATGTCATGGTAAGTGAGAATGACTGGCCGGTTGCCTTTAGGAGTCCCTCTCAAAGTCACGTGAAGAACACCCCGAGGAGTCTCAATATCATGCTCCTTAACACAATAACGAAAATTAAAGAGTAAACCAATAATCAGCACACATACATACACAAAAATCACACGTAGAGTTCTGAACGTGCATCATCATAATTGTACCAAATATACATATTCAAATGACATACACATTTTTGAAGTCATGTGGACCCTAGGTAGACCTCAAAATCCAAGAGGACCAATAATTAAGACCTTCTAGAGTCCAACATGCACGAACATGAACTTGCACTGCTCATGTACTGGTATTACAAAGATTGGACAGCCCGTGACGGCGAACTCCAAACTACCCCCGCAGAACACAATGGAATGCCTTAAACAAATTCACATATGGACTGGTTGGACAAGCTCCAAAGAGTCCTGCAGAGATTGTATAGACCTGGTCACAACCACGTTGTTCCTCCTGAATCCAAGGTTTGACTATCAGCCAAATTCTCCTCAATAATACCCTGGATTTCCTGGAGAGACCGAAGAGTGTGATTCCATAAAAAGCATTTAAAAGGTCCTAGAGTGACCTAATCTCCAGACATTATCAATGGAGAATGCTGAAATCAGTGTTGCCCAGCAACAGCCCCCAAGCCTGAAATAAAGTCAAATTTCCAGGTGTAGAATAAGCAAACCTAGTTTAGAACTTAGTAGAAATTTCTGAACTCAGTAATTGTACCATGTATTGAAATGCCTTCTGAAGCAATACAATGTTTGTCACAATGGACGTGTACCTTTATTTAAATTTAAAGAGAACAATCTCTCAATTCTTCGTCAGTGGGAAGAATCTCACTTATTAGCTCCACAGAAATCTTAGAAAATAAACTATTCTTGCGCAAAGAATGTATTTGAAGTCCAAAAAACATTCAACACCATGCAAATAAAGATGAGAATGACACCAAATGTACACCCAAGCTCATAATCAACTCCTTAATTTCATTTTTAGCTGTTCTCAAGCCACCATCAGCTTTCATCAAACCTTAGTGTTTCAAAGTAAATTCAGCCCACTGTTTATGAGGTTCCACAAACACAAACTGCTGAAGAGCAGAGGAGCAGCAGGTCCAGCTATAATCTCATTAATCCACACACAGAGATACACAATGAAGGGTCATTACTCAGCACGGTCACCCAAACAGTTCTCATCACAACAGCTTTCACACACCTCCGTGAGCTTAAAGGAACACCCTCAACTTAAAAATACGGGAAAAAAATGCATGGGGAAAATTCAACGTGATGTCTAAATTCAAAGTGATGTAATGGAGAATAGATGGTAAAAAGAGAAATAGATTTATTTAAATAACTGGTACATAAAAACCAAGCAGAAATTGCACCCATAAATGATTCAACATGAAAACATATGTGCAGAAAAAAACAACTATGCGAGTGATGAGATGTTAATTTTAGGTTCTGTTGAGGGCAAAATACCATTTTGAATTAAAGCTGCAATCAGCAATCAAAGAGCTCTTGCACCTCAGAAGCTTTTGCCTTTCAGTGGCCAGTTTTGTGCACCGTGCAATATGATCCGTCCCTATTTGGGAGAAGTATTCAAGGGCGAACAGTTAACATATCAGGAAAAAAAGGTGATACAATAATAAAAAGTGTCGGAACAACAAGTACACGTTGTATTTCCTGTGGCCTGGCAACACACATGGCAAGTATTCACCCAATCGGACAATGCATGACAGCGCGATAACTACTTCCTTATAATTTCCTTATTAAATGGGCACATATTTGGTTTTTGAAACTGACTCCAATACTTTTTTTTCATAGGTCTTGGTTGCTTTAGTGTTCCAAATGTGAAAAGTCCTTCAACCACAGTTTAATATGCGTATTCCATATGGCCACAGTATGTGAAACTAGGACCCATAATATAGGGCGATATGTTAAGACATTTCCTCTTAAGGCGGTTTCAGAGACTGGCCAGAAGGGCAGGCAGGTCGTACGGTGGGAAGTACCCAACACTTGCTCTGCGAGTCGCAGGGCAGTCGCAAGCTGGTCGCGAGATACTTGGCATGAGTCACAATTAAGCAGAGTGAATGTCTGTGATTACCTGCAGCCAATGAGAGAGCCACATTTAAGGCAAAGGGAAGTTGCGGAAGAGAAACAAAGGTATAGACAGCAATATAAAACAATGGTTTCAGTTTAAAAAGGGCTTTTGGTCTATTTAATCCTCTGTCACTAATCTGTTGTACGGAGTGGATTCAGCTATGACTGGATGCTGAGTGCGGAAGCATTTGCGACACGACTGCTCTGATAATGCAGTCTGAACCCGGCTTTAAACACATATGGCCATCCCGATCGAAGAACTTCCTGCTTCATGGCAAACATCAAAGTTCAGCAGACCGCTAAGCGCGAACAATTCAATTAAGTCACAAATAGCCTTGCAATTTAACAAACTCTAAGAGGAGTTTTTTTTTTTTACATATAAGGCCTGGAATTAGACAAAATTTTACAAGAAAACTCAAAATAACTGGTTTCTTGTTAGTTTTGGATACAATGTACTTTTTTTTGTAGGTCTTCGTCGCTTAGATAAGTTTTACAAACGTCCTTCCAAAACAGTTTCAAATAGCAGCATGAAAAAGAGGAAAATGTGATTTTCCATGCTCCCACTAGGCGGCACTGTAACTTACATAGATTTGTTCAGACATGGACTTAAAACGTGTGCCAAATTTGAACCAACTTCCTGTTTAAATTATGCGAGTTGACAGCCATTTCAACATAAAGGGAAAAAAAAAGCTTTGAGATTTAACATCTGATGTGCCGTAAGATGAGACTGATTGAGTTTGGTGATGAACAGATAAAATCTCTACGAGAAGTTCAAAGTATGATGTGAGTGGCTATTTTTAGCAATTTTTGAAAATTACAGACTTCCTGTCAATTTTGGAAACACAATCAATATTACTTATTTGAGTCGAAATACTAACGACAGCAGATTGTGTCACGTAAAGAAGGAGAGTTGTAAAGAATGAGTTGCTAAATTAATCATTCAGGAATTGCTGTAAAAAAATTAATTAATTTAAAAAAAAATCTGCAAAAAAACAAAAAAAAAAACAAGCAACAATAAAAGCCTATTTGGATCTTGCACACGCATCACACAGAAGACTCCCACAACCAAACAATTAACCACTCAAAGTCATAATGAGGGCTCCTAAAATTTTACTAATAAAAACAAACAGTACGGCCTTCTTAAATGTATTCCTTAACATGGAAAAACACCATGCGTATGAACATAAGAAGGAAACAAAATCAGCTTATGGCTCTATTGAGTGAAAGTTGACGGGTAAATGAGCTGGGACAGAGACAGGAGTGATGGGAAAGACCATCAAGATTGGCTTTGGAGCTCGGGTCACAATGCCACAGAGCTGGACTATCATTCATAATTTACCTGCAAACATCTGTAACAAAGACTTCAAAATGAGCAAAATCAGGAAAGAAACAACACCTGACAAACCGCAGCAGCTCGCAATGAAGCTTGTGCATTTAAAAAAAGACGAGGCACACGTGCGCACACCTTTTCCTCCACGACATCTGCACCGTTTCTGTTAAGGGCCTTGCACATGGATGATAGTGTTAGATAAGGATCACACATTTGACTTATTTCAAATGCTTACAGACTTATTTATTGTTTATTCTGGAGACAACTGTGAAGCTGTAGACATTATTTTTAAATGTTCAATAATCAAAGGAAATTTCGACATGCAACATGTGAGTCCCTTATGTCACGTTAGCATATTAGGCTAATAATGGAACATTGTTCATGTAAAACTACAAATTTTATGTGATATACTACGGATGCAACGTTCAAAGAGCTTACGGTTCGGTATGTGCCGCGTTTTAAAACACTGTTTTTGGTTCGGTTCTGATGGCTTAGCAAATTGAATTTTTTTTTTTACAAATTTTTTGTATAGATCACATAAACAAAATTAATAACCGTTCATAGAATTCAAATTAAACATCAAGACACACCTATAAAATTTTTCACTTTAAATTAAAACAATGAAATAAATAATCATAGCAAGGTGGACATTAGCTTTTTGAGTAGCGAGCGGATTAGCGCAGCAAGAGAGGGATTTAAAGCAAGCAAAAGTTACAGAAACCTAAGGGTCCTGTCACCAAAAACAACTGTATGGAGACCATTAAAATCAAACCAAGGTTAAAAAAAGTTGACGGCATCTCATAGTGGCTGACAGTCCTCCACTGGGCGACTGAAACATGAGATGTCACACCCTCCTCTAACTTTAGCGCTTGCTGACTGGATATTTACACAAAAGAGAAGTTCATTGATTGGTAGACGTGTATTTGTTTCCCAGACATCTGGCGTAAACTACTAATAATAATACAGGAGTTATTCAAATGAGAAGTAGAAACGGTTTGGTATAAAACTAGGTATTGGGCCATCACAAGCTTTAACATACGAACTTTTTTCAGACTCAGACATTTGCATTTTCACAGAGGAGACTATTAATAATGTTACAGTGACAACATCTGAAACAACAACATTTCCAGCAAATATTATGACAAACTTCTAAAATAGTTCACTGTATTGATATTGTGTTCACTATATATATATATATATATATATATATATATATATAGATAGATAGATAGATAGATAGATAGATAGATAGATAGATAGATAGATATCAGTTAGATTATGACATTATGAAGAATTATGTTAACTGTTCGTATGGCAACTAGCATTATATTATCACCAGCTGCACCAACCATGCAGAAACAGCCCTCTTCATTTTCAGTCATCACCAACACTGTCTGCAATGCTCAAGTCGCATAAAGCAACAAGTCTATTGCAGAGCATTAACACTAGAATGTTGCTGACCAAACAACCATTGCACAAGGGTCAGAAAACACATCTACTCAGCCTTCACTAGTGTATGACACATGACTCAAACTGCATCACGACTCCGGAGTCCGAACAGCTCACATCTGCAAGCTTCTCCTACAAACAAACAAACACTCACCACGTCGCTCACTGTAGAGGGAGCCTGGTTGTTGTCCAGCACTGCTGTCATGTTTAATTCAGCCATCAGAGCGGAGACTCTTCTTTCTCGGTCTCCTCAGCGAGTGAGAGAGAAAGGGGCGTTGGCAGGAGTCACTCGTGATTCAAAGAAACAGGGAGACTACAGGGCAGCCTGTGGCTTTGTAAATCCACCAAAGGAAAATAATAGCAGTTTTACAAGGGCATCATTGAAAGACTTGTGCGCATAAAACCCTAGTGTGTTGGAGAGTGAGGCAGGCACTCAAGCTGCTCTAATTGGATATCTAGGGTCAGGTGGAGGTGGTAGAGGGGGGCTGTTCCAGTCTCAGCTCGCGGTTCGGTGAATAAAGGGAAATCTGAGTTAAAGTAATTAGGATGTGGGTGGGAAAAAAAAAAAATCATGAAAAACTGAAGCTGTGGAGTAAACACAACATGCTTTGAGCTGTTGCCATAGTTACCGGCATGGATAACTCCATGTGGTGAGGAGGCATACACAAATGTTTGGAAATGTTCTCTCGGTGTATTTGAATAAACCTAAAACTGGAATTTAGGAGAAATCCCTCTGATGTGCTCGTTCCTAAAAAGTTGGTAAAAATATCATGATTCATATGATTCGAAGTATGCATCTTATCATGTGTCTTTACACCCCTATTTGCTGATCTGGTTTCTCTTTTTTAAGTGAGTGTCAGCATTTTGACCTTAACATGAGATGCAAAGTGAAAACAAGGGGATGAGGAGAAGAGGAGCATAAGCTCTCATGGAAAATACCAAGACAATAAAGATGATTATACAAATAAACAAAAGAAATCTAACATAAATAGCCATCAAAGGGTATCCCAGTAAAACATGTTCTAGAAAAGTGCACGTTACGAGTCTCTTAGGCTGCCTGAAAATGATAAAGGAACTAATAACAATAGAGCACTAGTTCTAAATATACTGCAAATCTTACATTACGAGCATCACTTGAAACAGGACACTCGATGACGAATATGGTACACTGAACGTGTGTTGAAATCTGATCCAAAAATGAAAAGCAGAAGTAAATAAATGAACTCCATGAATCTAGTTGTTTATAGCATCACAACAAAAAGGTTTTAGATTTGCATCTACAGAATAAAGAACATCTCAAAATACTTGATGCAAATTGCATTTGGATTGCGTCTGCATAACTTAACCCTTAGCAGTCGGGGGCCAATTTGAGTTTTTTTTTGGTCTATTTTACAATTTTCTCTTTAAAACAGTTTTTATGGCAACTGTTGTACAACCCCAGCTTCTTCTTTTCTTTTTTTTTTATTTACAATTATCATTTCACTACACAATAATTCCACAACGCCCCTGAAATGGTAAAAACAAACAAAAAAAATATATTTCAGACCAGTAAATTAAGTTTTTGTACTACAAAAATCTTTTTAAAAAATATATAAAGTTTTGAGACAAAATAAAAATCAGAAAGACAGAAGTGACAATGGGACAAAATTAGAAAAGTGCATCAGTAAACCAGGTGAACCTTTCCTAAACCTTTCTCATCTTTGCCTGCAACCCACCAAAAAAACGGGTTAACCCATGACATTTCTGACAATGCAGCATGTCCCAGAATGCCCCCGAGATTGCGACGAGTGAACGAGTGGGTGAAGGGGGAACAAGGACTTCCCTGGCATGTCTTCAGAAACACCCCATGTATGCGTGTTTAACTGTGCCACAGATGAGCATGAGGGCACAGCCACATCAAGCAACAGGTGTTTGTCAATGAGGCAGACAGACTAGCACCGTTTTCATCTTGCATTGTACAAAAAGTCGATCCATCTTCACAAGTTTGAAAAGTCAAAGACTGCACTGGTTCTAGTGACCTACAGAGGGCAGCATTTAACACCACAAAACCCTCTTCACCCAGAGCCTCACGATTCTGTGAATTTAAACTCAAATCTTCTCCTGGCAGCAGAATTACATACAACATACAGCTACCATAACTTCACAGGCTCACAAATATACAGAGATTTTAAAGCACACATAATATGGCATTATGCCTGATCATCTCATTGTAACATTAACTGGAGATGCTTTGTTCGGGTTCAGATTGACCACCACTTTCTGGGTTAAATTGTAAGTCTAACATTGCACCAGTAGGGAAATCATGATCACCTTGATTTCATTTGAATCATTTATCGACCGTGCATGCAACCTTTTCAAGTTGCTTTGGCAGTCTATGAAATGTATTAGTAAACACAATTAAAACTTCAATCACAAGTGAATCAATCAACCGCTTTCATGTTTCTATGTGTGAGGGGTGCACAACAATTTGATTTAATTTTCATTAACTGCTTTCTATCTATTTCTTTCTTATGTTCAGTAAGGCATACTAATAAAGACGTCTCAGGAAAAATGGAAAACATTTAGTTTAATAAAGAGGTTATGCACATGTTACTGTAGTGGGAGGTCACAGAGTGATAAGTAAAAAGCATCCAAGCGCTAAAGGTGAAGTAAATGTTGAAAACAGTGGAAAGCCGTTGTGGGATTGACTGCTTGACCAGATTTTCAAATACTTTAAATGCACCCACTCGCCATCCCTATGGTTATGAAAGAACCATTTAATGAAAGAAACAATATTTACAATTAAATGTTTTGGGGGTAATGTTGATGAGCCTTAGCTCATGCTAGCCAGCTAAAGGCTTGTAATGAAAGTGTATGGTCCACATACAACCAAACTAATTCTGCTTTAAAGAGCCCATATTATCATTTAGAAAAGTTGATCATTAGGTTTTTTTAAGTCTCCAATAACAGGTTGAGTCGCATCCAAGGTCAAAAAAACATTTATTTTCACCAGTTTTTCAAACGATTCAGTAATGAATTGTTTATGACTAGTATGTACGAAACGTTTACGTGACGCAACGTGCATTTATTGCATTTTGAAAGTGAGATTCTTCCCACTGACGAAGAATTGAGAGATTATTCTCTTTAAATTTAAGTAAAGGTACACGTCTATTGTGAGAAACATTTTATTGCTTCGGAAGACATTACAATCCATGGTACAATTACTGAGTTCAGAAATTTCTACTAGGTTCTAAACTAGGTTTGCTAATTCTACACCTGGAAATTTGACCCACACCTCCACATAGGTATTCTCCAGATATTTCAGGCTTGGGGGCTGTTGCTGGGCAACACTGATTCCATAATTATTATCCAAACCGTGTGCTCTCATTGGATACTGCTTGTCACATGCATCGCCAAAACAAAACATCTTACAACAAATTGATAGGCATGGATAGTGCCGCAGAAGGGGCGGCATGCATTAATACATAAACAAAATCCTGCGACCTGTTTACAAGGAGCCTTTTTTTCGCATCACACGAAAATCCCGACATCATTAGCGTTCTCAGATCGTGTACTGTATTTTGCTTATGTAATAGTATGGAAACATGCCGTTTAGAAGTTTTGTAAAGTTGCATGCTTCCTGGGCTAAATTCTCATGTTTTCCCTTTTACTGATCCTTCCAATTCATGTATGGTCAAAGCATTGTGTATTTATGGCTTTCTCAGTTCACAAATGTCACTTCCCATGCAACAGACACTAATAACTAATTTTAAAAAGTACATATAAAACTTTCACAGCTTAATTCACCACGTATAAATGTAATCAGCACGTATTGATCTCAACACTTACTATGAGAACACATCTCAAGCACCTTGCATCACCAGCTTTCTGACTTGCATACATGTTTTAAGAGATCAGACGCACAACCTGTAAACATGTTTTTGTTTTTGAGTTAGAGAAACACAGACTGGGCCAATCTAAGGCTAACAAGAGCGTGTGGCCATCATCTGTGCCAGTCCTTTTTTGGCACAGCAACTCATGCATGACTAAACACATTGACTGTCCTGTGTGCCATCTGACCCAATGTCATGCTGCTTTTGGAACCAAGGCGATGCCATCACCAAGACACTTCCACACAAACATATCTGTCTTGATTTACATAGTTTGATTAATAAACCTTGAGCAAAACAAAGACACAAACATAATGCAATGAGTTGCATGAGAGCTTCTACTGTTCTGTGAATATACACTGCCCTCTTGAGGAGAAGCCCAACAGGTGTCCGATTACATCATTGCAATCAGCCACTCACCATAGCAACAGCTCTTAATGACATCATCACCAAAGAAAGCATAAAAATAATTTCTGTCATTATGCTGTATCGAAGAAACATTCAAATATCTTCAGGCGAATCACTTCACTCTTATAGAGATCTCTTCTTCCTGCCATTTGGAAGAATGTTATGCAACACATAGAGTCATTCTGTTGCATAGCTACAAGCCCCGCTGGAAAACACTGCAACATGGAGCTCAGTTATCAGCATAGATAAACAACACCATTTCATGATCATCATTTGCTTCCATATTGAAATCATATGACAATCACAAAGCTTGCTCTGAGATGTGTGAATGTTCAGCCTGGTACCGTGCTCCATTAAACCTTCTGATGCTGCTGCTGCATACAGTGTCTAAAATTATACCAACTGGCATCATACATCTAGTGCATGTTACGCTAAATTACTGTAATTCGGCACAGTATTTAAAAAAAGTAGGTGTAGTTAAGGGTGTCAACAAAGGGAGGCCATATAAATGGAACTCTTAAATACTTCAAGGTGCTGAAGGACCTAAATTCCTGGTAAATGGATCAGGACAAACAGTGAAAAGGCAAACAAGTCTGCTTTTTATCTTCATCTTTGTAATCACAATGAAAAAAAAGCATTTTTTAAGAAATAATACAAGTTACCCAAAGATTTGTATGTCTCTTGATCAATTCAACATGAGCTTTAGTAACAGGACTACACCTGCCCTCCACCTGCAGGGGCTCAAGTGTCGGTGTCCGGTTTGAGATAATGGAGATTGAAGAGGACATTCAATAGTGAAGAGCTGGTGAGACTCACGTCTGGAAAAAGACCAGATTGCCCCTCATCTACAGGCAAATACTAGGCAAACAAAAACTAATCCAATTCAGAAAAGTACTTAAGATGATCTGTTACGATAACCAGAGTCTAACTGCTCAAGGCAACAACAAAATGTTATGTGACAGTCTTATGGCTAAGGCCACAAATGAGGTGTGAATGAGAAGGGAAAGTTGTAGAAAAACAAGATGAAAGTACAAAAAAAAGAGCAAAAAATAGAAGACAATTCAGACATAAATGTGAACAAGGCATGGTACACGAAAAAGAAGACTGAAGCATGGACAAGGCACAGGAGTCAGGCAGAAGCTTGAGACCAAGCAATGGGAATGAAAAAAGGACCAGCGGGAAAAGGGACAAACGACACAAAAGGACCAGGTAGATAGAACAAGATGGAAGGAAAGCAGGGATACAGACAAAGGACCAGTAAGATGGAAGGAGGAGTAGGGACAGACGCAAGGACCAGTGAGATAAAGAAAGACCACGAGACAAAGACGGACCAACGAGACAAAACAGGGTTACATAGATAGAAGGACGATCAACGAGACAGAAGTCTGAGAAACGAACACTACAGATGAAGGATAGACCCAAAAACTGTAAAAAGGATTGATGACAAGAACACTAATGTTAATTTTGCTACAGAAAGAAAACAATATTTTTTTTAAATAACAAAAACTATGAGGGTCTATTACTTGTTCCTCATAAAGAATGCTACAAGTCCAGCAATCACAGCTGCACATACCTCTCATAGACATGAAGATGGAAAGCAAGCATGTAAACATTTTTTTACTGTCTATTTTGTTTTACTGTGATGCATGTTCATCCTTTTCTTGAAGGTGTAAAGTGTAACTTATCTATGAAGAAAAGCACACTGTGACAAAGAATAATTCTACAGTAGCAAAACGTAAGTTTGCAATACTTTGTTGAATCTCTTTCAGCTCAGCCGTACACCCACAAAGCCTCCCACACAGTCACAGATAAACAAAGAGAATGGAGCGAATCACTGCTCAACAGCGGAGCACAGGTCAGGAATCCTCCAGCATCACAGTACGATGGGATGTAATATTCCAGTAAGAGCAAATTAATGATCATGAGTGAGTGCCTTAGTTAGATAAGAATAAACACATGTGATTCTTACCTGACAGTCAAAGTCCTGGAAGTTCTGTCCATTCTGTGAAGACGAAAAAAGAGAGATGAGACGGATCAGCTTTTTCATTGTGGGAAAAAAAGAGAGTTTAACGAATCAGAAAAGAATGAGGATGTAACTTTCTTCTCAGGGTAATTTCTTACGGTCAAAACAAGCTAAATATTTTTTAATAACATTTGCAACTGCTAGTGCTGGCCAAAAGAAAAGGGGATTCACTTTCCCTTCCCTAGTGACTCGTTGAGCATCAATGCAGTCCATGAGCTCTCTTCATTTACAATTTATGATTAATTATCTCAGGAACAGATATTACACAGGTCACAGACACAGTCAAACATTAAGAAAAACATGCACAGGTTCATCTCAAATAATTTGAATATTAAAGTTTCAGAAAGGTAACTGATGTGTGGTAACTATATGTACATCGTCCGATCAGGTTAATTCTTCTTACTTTCAGCTGTTCCCAGTTTAGGGGTCGCCACAGCGAATCATCTGTTTCCACCTAACTCTGTCCTCAGTATCCTCTACTCTTGCACCAACTAACTTCATGTCCTCTTTCAGCACATCCATATATCCCATCTTTGGCCTTCCTCTTGACCTCTTGCCTGGCATCTAATCTAATTCCCAATATTGTCCATCCTAAACTGAACCTCAACATCCTCATCTCTGCCTCTTGTCTCTTCCTCACTACTACAGTCTCTAACCCACTGTACGGCTAGTTTAAAGATTTTATCAAGCTAAACCTCCAGGGGGCACTCTTGCAGAAAGTGCAAGAGAAAGACTTGGCTAGGTAACGTACAGAAGAAGAAGCAAGTTGGTTTTGAACAGGACAATTTCCAATTCCCTGATTCTTCGGAGAAGAACATTTCAACATAGTGAACCGTACGCTCACAGAAATTATTCATGGCAGAGTTAGTTTTTATGCATTTACATCTATTTGATTGTATTTAAAAGCTCATATTTTTAAAATCTATACATTAAAATTAAACTCTAAAAGATTTAATCAATTATACCATTTATTTAATGCAATTAGTTAATAAATACTAACATTGTTTAAATAATAAGAGTTATAAAACAAAGATTTTGTTATATAAAGTTTATTAGATTGGTTTTTATAAAAAGCATGGAAAAAAATTAATTTGGAAACAGGAAATGGCATCACTTTCGCTGGACACAAGACCTCGGGATATTGTAGGAATCCGTTACACTCATGTTGGTAAGTAATCCAAAACATCCTTTGTTATATTGCTCCTGTTCTAATTACACATTTTATTTAGCATCGAGTGTATATAATGTTATTCCATTTATGATAAGTTTTGTATAGTTTGTGATTCTTTTAAAAACGGTTTTAACGTAGTGTGACGACCTGGCGTTACGTCGCCGCCCCAGTGCATTCTGGGAGGTGGTTAGATTCCAATTCAAATAGCAATAACTCTTAAGTTACACAGTTGTGCTTAATTATTTTAGTGTGTAAGGATGTAAGTTTTGTCAAGGCATGTGTGTGTATGCAAATATGTGATCTTGTTGCGACATATTTGTGTTAAACGTGATTGGTCTAGACGCAGGTGGCCGCTTTATTAGTTGTTGGTTACAATGATAGATTTTGGATGCTGAATAAACACCATTGCAGCAGTCTGCTTTGAGCGTTATTTCAACAGTTCTCTTAAGAGCTACCAACAGCTCTTTTAAGAGCTCTGAGTTCCCCTGGGGTCATGTGTATGGGACACAGTTAGCTAGCATTAGCCTCGTCCACTACTAGCCGCTTGTCACAGTAGGTTGTTTTACCGGAGAACACCTGTTATCGAGATGCCCGTTAATATCGCATTTTTTTTTTTGATGGGGAAACATTTGCATAAATGTTATGCATTGTTTAATTTGGTTTAGTATATATAAGCATACATTAATTATTCAAATAAATGTTTTTTTTTAGTTACCCTGATTTAGTTCTCTTAAATATTATGCAATTTATACAATAAACTTTATGTATTTTAAATAAATACATTTTTATTACTAATTTAGAATAATTACACTTTACATAAACTAATTACATAAACCTGATGATTATGCATTTAAAATAAATAAGTTTTATTATCCTAATGAAAATAAATAGTATGAAGTTTATTTGATAGATTTGTGTTAAAATTATGAAAAAATATAAATGTGAATTTGTCATTTAATAAAATTACATAAATCTTAATTTTTGGGTGAAATATTTCTGTGAGCGTACATGTTAAGTGTCTAACTTGAGTGGGAGGTGTAGATGGCTCTCATTGGCAAAGATCAATCGCAGCTGTGCCCATTGGTGAAAGAGATAACTCTTGATTGGCCGATAGACAGCAGGACTTAAATGTGAAGTGATGTGTCAAGCAAACGACAGTCAAGAGGGAACTGGCTGGCTGTTTGCAAACTTCTCTTTCGAAACAAACCATGGTTGTGCGGAAGACGAACTGAAGACGAGCTGTTCGGGTTTTTTTGTTTGTCCAGACAGATGCCTGAAGATGCAGCCGACAAGAGGCAACAACATAGTCAGCTTTTGTCTGCACTAGTTGTTTGTTACCCTGAGACAATACTATGCTTTGGTGAGAATTCGTCACACTTTGGAGCGTAACTATACAACCAGGCTCTTGTTCTTGGCCTCTGTCACAAGGAGGATGTCTTCACACTTGCTCATATCGAGCTCTTTTTGGTACTGGTGCCTCATCGGCTGTGAAATAACTATCCGAGGACATTCATACATCATCTCTGATCTCATTGCACAAGTAGAGCTCAGTAACCAAGGGAAACTGCTCCCAGATGAGCGCTTTGAAACGCCAGGACACAGTCGTGCCAATCAGAGTGAGAACTAGAGTGGAGGACTGAGAGGCAGTTGAAGATAAAGCTGGAAAGAGACAATATTCAAAACAGCTTTCTTACATGAATGTGTGAGAACTCACTTTATCGGTCAAGAGGGGTTTTATCTCAGTCAACTGCACATCCTGCAACTCATCCATCCTCAAGGCTGAACGCTGCCCGTCACTACAGAGGCAGAGATAGAGGACAAAAACAGATTAGCTTTTCAATACAGACTTATTGACTGAAAGGGCACTGCGGGCTAAATAACCACGAACACTGGCTCTGGAGAAGAGAGAAAATTGATGTTTAACACTAATAACCACAACCATTGTCCCTGTTAACAGTATTCATATGATCTCATGTCTCATTCATGATTTAATTCTCTGTGGTCTCCCTTAAGGTCAATGTATGCAACGATTTCAGTAGCCATTGTATAACAGGACAAAGATGTGGTTACAAGTGGTAGAATTAAGGGCTGTTGTCCAAAAAAATGAAATAAACAACTTATCATGACGTTATTCTAGACTATAATGAGCATGCTCACTTTTGCTGCAGTTACTTGTAATCCTGCAGTGTTGTTCAAAACAAAGCCAATGATATTACATTAGAACACAAGCTCCCCGCACTACAATGCCCAGTCTTGTTTACTAGGTCAAGACTTTTTCCATGTAGCGTATAATGAAATCAAAACTCTCAGCACACTTGGTTAAATCTTGACTGATGGGCTGTGGTGCTGATTGAGGATGTGAGAAAAGACATTAACGTGGAGCATTAGGCTTCAGGAGGTATCTGTGGGAGGCTTGAGATGTGTTGACAAGGTCATTTGTGTTTGTGTTAGGGGATTACTGGAGGTACTCTAAGGGAAAATGCCAAGCTGCCACAGTAAGTCAGGTCAGAGATCCATCATGTGAAATTAAAGAAAGTCTTTGAATTTATTTATGTAATCTTTAACATACAGTGCAAAATACAGTTTTGTCTTGATAAGACTTAAAAGAACTACTTATTTTAACTCTCTGCATTTGTAAAGTAAATGTAAATTACTACAAAATAAACATTTATTGAACACACGTCTCACATAAATGAGCTATTTCATAAGAGTTTGATGATATCTCTATATTAGGGGTGTAACGGTACGCTAAAATCGTATTCGGTTCGGTACAGTGTCTTGGAGAGTTCGGTTCGGTTAATTCGGTTCGGTACAAAAAAATAAGAACTTACATAATCTTTATTTTGAAAAGCTGCCAATACACAATAGAATTCTTGCATACAATAAATAAAAGTGACACATTTGGGTGATATTTAAAATAAATTGCACTCTTTATAAAGAAATACACATTTTTTAACTAGTTAGGACCTGAAAACTTTTAACACTAGCAACAGCTTCAGCTTATATATCAACAAAACTAACTATTCAAGTTTTAAGTTTTTGGCTAAAAAGATTAACCTATCCACATTTTCTGAAGAGCACAGATCTGGTTGCAGTGACAATATCTCCAGCAGTAGAAAATGTTAGATGTGTTGCCTGCCCGATCTCCGTGGAACAATGTCGGCATACAACTTTAAATTTATCCACTCGTCTATCTCCGTTATGTATTTTAACAGGGAAGCCAAAGGCGATTTTCCGCACGGACTCTATTGAGTGTCGCACAGTAGAGCTGCATGTCCCTCAATAGCGTCCGTGCGGAAACTCGCCTAGGAACATGGTTCCGCTGCGCTTAATATCGCGCTAATAATACATTTATATTATTTAATACAAATACAGAATACCGAAACGGTACGCAAGTGTCCCGAACCGAACAGGCCGTACCGAAACGGTTCAATACATACTGTGAACCGTTACACCCCTACTCTATATCTATATATATATATATATTTATTTATATATTTATTTATTTATTTATTGAGCACAAATGACCTCACCAACAAATTAGGGACACGCAGATGCCTCTGATTTAGGAGCTGAAAAAAACAGTTCAGTCTCTCCAACAGGCGATATTAGATTGGGACTAAAAAGAAAATGTCAATACCAGAAAACACATAGCTATTGATTTTGCATCTTCCAATGTGTGAGTTAAAGGGGTCAAATTTTACTGCAAATACTCAGTGTTTATTGACATAGCTGCTAAATTCAGAAGAATAGGTGTCTTAATTAATAAGAATGTTCATTATTGTTGTTGTTGTTGTTTCCTGCACAGGGCACACTTCAATAGCACGTCTGTAAAAGTGCTATTTTACTTGATTTGAACACAGATATGCAATGAAGCCGTGAGTGCAGTCACAAGCAATCGAGTTCTGGAAAGGAGTTGAAACCATTAGATGTTTAACATTCAGTTATTTCATGTTGCCAAAAGATGCCATGTTGAATCCCTAGCCAAGACACGTGTAACTACTTTCTTTATTCTACCCAATTAAGTTTTATTATTTGCTGAAGCCACTTTTCCTGCTGAAGAATACTCATTATGTTGAACAGGCGCTGTGTGAATCACTAATTACAGGCCACTGGTGAATGTGGAGTTTCAGATCATAGAAAACAACTCAAAGGCTCGTTCATGCTTTACTCCTCGACTCACATAATCAGAAGAAAGAGGAAGGTTCCTCTTCATACCTTAGTTTCCTTAAAGAGTTGTCTTTAGCTCAGTTGAGACTCCAATTTCCAAGCATTAGAAGGTTATAGTACATAAGTATAGCTTCAAAGAAAAACAGTCCAAGTTCACCAATTAAAAATGCTTTCAATACCACAACAAGCCACAAGAACGTAAAGGCCACTGGCACCAATTATCAGTTCCTTTCACATCTGCTATTACACAACATAATCATCACTTTCATGAAACAACTTTTAATTTATGCATCTGATGAAAGTCAATCATTCAGTCAGTAGAGTATGGCCTAGAAAGGAAATTACTTCATGCCATACAAAATATTTTATGATCATGTTGGTGGTCTTATTTCCCTAAGATATATCCGCTTAATTCAGAGCTACATGTCACTTTTTGAAGTCAGTAGCTCAAAAAGCTAATTTTTACAAAAACTGTGAGCTAATTTTACAGTGTACGATCAATTACATAGATGGTGTGGAAGACATGCAACATGCAAAATTGAGATCCCAAGTAGAGTTAAAACCAAATGAGGTTCTAATTTCTTAATAACTTAATGCTGTGAATTTCGCTGTGCAAGTAATATTTTTGTACCAAAAGGTAGTTCAAAAAAGGTTTTTGAAAGCAGTTCTATGGTGTTTGAAAAAAAAGTTCTTAGTCATGATGTGCACATATTTATGAAGAATAGACCCCTCCCAGGGGCTCAGTAATCTCCAGTGTAGTACTTTGGTAGGGTGTCATCCATGTAACTTGAATCTCTACTTCCTCAGTTTATTTAATATCAAAACGATAAAATAAGTTGCACTATTTAAAAATTGTTCAATTCAACACCATTTTAACCACAATGTGGTAAAGCCACAGTTTTTCAGTACTAATAAACAATTATTCTCATATTTAATCAATTTTAATTTATCGGTTATTATATAAATTTCATTTGTAATTCGGTTCCATAATCAATGTGAAATATAAGAAACCTTACGACTGATTTTTTTTTTTTAAAGGTTACAAATGGTGGGAGCATTGAGAGCATGTACTGTGTATATATTTACAGGAGATTGTAAACAAACTGATACCCAACACATCTTTACCGAGAAAATCTGGTTATTTTAAAAATTAATATGAGTTTGAGCTGCTTGACATCTCAAAATAAGATAAACAGACCTGGCCTGCTCCGGGCAGCAACATGGTATCCATGACTACAGACGTTTGTCATCAACGACTGACATTATGACCAATCTTTGTTGGGCAATTTTACATAATAATAAAGAGCCCTAAAACAAGTACAATTGATTTTTTTTGCACAAAAAGTACAATACGTCAAATAAATAGACTAATAATCAACTGGAACAAACTGGATTGTGTTCACCCATGTCCTAAACGCACAGAGCTAAGACATGCAAGCCTAATCTTGATTCATTCAATTAAACTAAAGCAAACCCAACACACTGACCAGCAGGATTTGCATAAGCTGCACTAATCCGTCTATGTTATAATCAGATCATGGGAGAAACGGAAGTCTCGCCCGTCAACAGTGGATTTAAGGCAATGGTAACTCAACATGCTCTGGGTACTTAGAAAAGATTTTAAGTTAAATGGACAGTTCGTTTTAAATTGAGCACAAGTATGTTTAGAATTTTTTTAAAAATGCATAAAATCTAAGCATTTTTAGATTTGTAATAATTCTTACATTGGAATTTCACGTCCTGTCTGTCAGCTGAATTTCATTATGCGCAACACCATTACAGCATGGTGTTTTAAGGAAAACCAACAATCACAATGATCAATGGAAGCCAATCAGCATCAGTGCAATTCTACAGGCTTTCTAGGGTGTGGATGAAAATTTAAATTGAAAAAATCTGAAAGGATCTGTTTATTGCACCATAGCATTCGCAAGATCCTTGAAATCAGCATTGATCAATGACCTGTGAGAAACCACCATTTACATACTGTAGGAATCTTATTTTCTCCATGGTTCATGAAACCTCACCAGTCATATGGAGGAATAGAACAGAAATTCTTCTATACAGCATGATCTTAATTACACCTCCTCAACATCCATTCAGTCTATTTGTCTCCTGCTGCTTACATTGTTCAATCAGATTGTTGGGTATTTACTCCCTCATTAGTGGCATCGTGTCAGTGAAGCAGCTGCTGTGAGACCACCCTGCACCACATTCAACCAAACACCTGATAGTACATGAAATGCACAACAAACCTTTAGGTCCTAGTCTCCCTGCCATTAGACACTCCCAAAAACTAGGCCACATCGGTTGATTTAGGTCACATATTCTGACAAGATGCAAAGAGCCAATAACAGATATGCTGCAGAGTAAGAAACAAAGGCAAAAACACATCCTGCAGAGATGCTAAATAGCCTTGAGGCATGTCAGAAACATAGAAGTTACAAATAAGTGAACAAGTCTGTAATTTAACCCCAAAAAAGCAAGGTAATTTGGAAAAAAGTACATAAACGCAAGTTTTAGTTTTAGCTCCAACATATCGGTACAATGCAATTTTCATCAGTTCATCTCTTTCCAAAAAGCAATTGGAAAGAATGGCTAAAAGGGAGGCTGACAGTATGATAACACTTTAGCTGCTTCAGCAAACTTGTCATGTTCAGAAATATGACATGACTCAACACCAAATAGACTAAACTGAGGGATGAAAAAAACAACAAGAAACAGCGCAATGGTTTTTCTGTGGTCATATCCGGGTTTTGCCTCATTATTTCCAGGGTCAACCCAGGAAAAATACTTGCTCACAACATTTCGCATGGCCCCAATGACGTCTTATGAAAGCCAAGGCTTTCACCAAAGATGGAAGACACCTCTAGCTTTAAAGGCTGACACATGAACATGTCGATTCTTTTAAAAGGGGTCACGCACTGAAAAAGTGCTTGATTTTCTCACACATACGAGCTGTTGGAACAACTTTTGATAAATGCCAGCTTCCCAACTTCATGCTGCACACAATTTTCTCATCATCAAAAGATGAAAAAGCACTCAACCAAAATCTACATCTTAAAATAGCTTTGAGAGATATTTCAAAATGCTTGAAGTAATTAATGCTTGAAATGTGTTGGAGTTACTAGTGGTTGGTACTGGGCCTTTGACAATGCAGTATCAGTTAATGGAAAGTACCCTATTTATACAGTCGCAGTGAACAGAGAAAGGCGTGTCAATTATTTTAAAGCTTCTGTTGTAGGTTCTGTGACTGTGTACTTCTCACAGTCACCTGCGGTACAAGACGTAAGGAAAACAGAGATGACAAGTGCCGGTCGATTCAGTGTTATTGCTTGTTTTTACTTGCTGCAGTCGTTGCAACATTCTGGTGACTAGGAGATGGTTTGATGGATATCCGAAAACACAAGGTTAACATTAGGGCTGGGCATTGTCACTAATTCGATTAGTTTATATTTTTCTGGTTTCAATTTGATTTGATTACGATTTCGATTAGCTATAAATATTTCATTTAAAATGCTAGTTTTGTAGACATTTTGAAATAAATGCTGGTAATAATGATAACAGGGTGCATAAAATTGTTTATTTTAAACAACTGAAGCAAACATATTAACAATCGATTCTGGGATTTCCAGAAATGCGTTAAACCGAAGATCGAATAAAATCAGAGAATCAATATTTTTTACCCAACTCTAGTTAATATTATTTTTATAATTACATTTGGTTGATATAATGCTTAATGCCTATTTTCAAATTCATAAGTATTCATAACAATAAGAATTTAATGATGCACTTAAATTGTATTCAGATTAGTGCTGCAACAACTAATTGATTAAATTGTTAAGAACCGATAATGAAATTCATTGTCAACGAATGGCGGTTATTGATTAGTTGGGTTGCCCACATCACTGATGAACGCAATCACAAGATGCACAAGTTGGTTGCGCAATGAAGGTTTAAGAAGCATCTGCAGGAAAAAGCATGCGTCTCATGTCTCTGTATGAATGCCTCTGAACAACATATGCCGACACTGTAGATCATAGTTACATCTACAGTAGCCCACTAATTATAGTTGCTTCTGTACTGCTATATGCATCACATCACCAAATTCTTGTCTGTCAAAACATCACAAATAGGGTATTTAAGAACGCTGACAGCACAAGAGAACCTAAAGATCACACTGTGCCACCAAGTCAGATGTCCCCAGATCAAAGTTAAAGAGCTCAGAGACAAGTAAGAAGTGATATTAGACAGATCATAATCCATTTTGTTTTTCCAGCTGCTTCTATGCAATTAACTACAATGACGTTAAATGGATTATAAAGCCAACTACAACAGTGCTGCATGCAGCTCATTAGATAACGGCTGTAGCTGTTTCTTGATGTCAAGAAAATGAAATCAAGGGCTTTTGTCTTCTCTCGCAAGCAACAACTTTGAAATCTTTAACTTTTCTTTTTAATTTTAACCGACTGGGAAACGATAAGATGGATGGTGACAGATAAACAAGAACTCTGCCCAACCTTGGTTACAATAATCACTCTCTCAAGAAACCCAGTGGAGGCCATGAGCTCTGCCATCCCAAGGGGGACGCCACCAGAAATAGAAGCAGGCGTGGAATGATGGAAGGCTGGAGGGAGCAGAGCCAATGGAAAAGGAGGGACTGGAGAAAGCACACAACAGCTGTCGCCCAGGGAGGTTGTTGGCATAGCAATGGAGGAGGGCATGTTGCATAAGGCAGGAAATACAACAATAAAAACAAGCGCAATCAGAGCAATGATTACTTTTGTAGAGGTGCTTTCAACCATGAAGTCGGAAAAGTACAAAAAAAAAAACTTTGGTTGCGTTGACATTTACACTATAACTTGAAACAGTAACTTGTTGTAAATATTATAAACGTTATGATATAAACGTTACAGTATGCAGTGCTCCGTGTATTAAGCCTATTAGAGGTGTTAATGTGAAACCGAAACTTCACGGTCGTCAAAAGTTAGCACAAAACATAGGGTGCTTTTTTCAATCAAACTAGAGTTAGTTTTACCCTTTACTATGGTTCATATGGGCAAGTGAAAAAGCAACAACTGAACGATAAATCGAACCAAAAGAGCAGTCTAAAAAGAACAACCCGCTTTTGTTCCAAAAAACAACAGTGATTTGTTTGTGGTGTGAAAAAGATCCAACCTCCTGTGATAAGTGAGGCAAAGAAAGCTCCTATTACCTTTATCCACAAGATGAAATTCCTTTTATAACGCCACTTCAAGAATCAATAATTCTCATCACTAATTACAGAGGTACCTTGAGATACTTCAGAAATGAATCCGAAATCTTCAGGGTGGCGTTCGTATCTCAATTTTTTTCCATGTTGAAGCAAGTTTTACATGTAAAACGTCTAAACAGTTGTAAAAAAAATGAAAAAAAAAGAAAGAAAAAAAATCAAGTAACCTTTCTTCAATCCTGAAATTGTTAATGTAACAAATGCAAAGTACATATGTACACAATTACGAAACTTTACCTTGCGATTGAGGTAAAGTGTCGGAGGAGGAGAACAGATGGCAGAAAACATTACCGCAGTACGTACGTAAGCTAACTTTCTCGAGATAATTCACTAATTACGAACACAAACCGAAGCGCATGTGTAGAAAGTACAGAAAGCGTCACAGGGTTTCTCCTTTCACTTGCGCTACAGAACAGCACATTGCACTTTAGAAACGTTATTTCGTTTAGGAGACCTTGACCCTAACGTTTGTTGTAGCACATTATTAGTAACCTACTCAATGTTTCGCTTGCTTTAAAGCGCTTTTGTGTGATTTCAGCACCTTTTACAAATGTCTGTCAATGAGAGAGTGGAGAGCCAGGACCCGGAAGCGCAGCGTCAGACTTTAACAAGCGTATAGAAGAGCAGAAATGTGTTTTTTTGCATTTTTTTTCGTATCTCAAAGCAAAACATTTCCTGAGAGACCCTTCGTATCTTGGATTTTTCGTAACATGAAGCATTCGTATCTTGAGGTACCACTGTACGAGTAATGTAACTAATTACTTGACAAATAAAGCATAGCAGAAGGCAGTGCTCATTAAAGGGGCTGGAGAGTCGAACACAAATGAGAGTCTGCAGGCAACACAGAGGTGCTTTCTCACCAGCCCAAACCAACTGAACCAAAAGGGAAATCAAACTAAACAAGTAAGGTGTGAAAGACCCTTAAACTCACAATCACTGCTAGTACATGTGACTTTTGCCACTCACTATGTGATTTCCGGGTACTGTGACGGCATGTGCAAAACCTCTATGTATGTGTGTATAAATTTTATATTAAATTGTACATAAATTAATAGGTTTTTTTCTGCTTCTCTAAAGTTTCATTGAAGATGATACGATTTAGGAGCCACAGAAAAGCAAGAGAGAGGTAAATCTATCCAGAAATTCACAAAAGCATCGAATCCTGCAGTAGAGAACTGAGATTAAAGTCCAAACCTGTCAGATCCTAAACAACAGTACAACTCCGCGAGAAGTCATGATGATGTAACGCCAAAATTAACAATAGTATGACTTGAAATGTGCCTGAAAAATCTTAATTTGTGATCACAAAGTAACGCTAACGTATCCGATGACGTTATGGGAGAAATGCAGGTGAGGGTAATCAGCCAATTAACGATAGACATGCACGCATCGAACATTAACTAGTCAAGGGAGACAATGACTTGTTGGCTCATTTTAACTCTTTTCGTGAAATAACTGCCATTTATATATACACACACACATGTTAACGTCATATATGCATTTTGAACTACTAAGTCACGCCGTTATGTTGGTACTAGTCTGGCGTTAGCATAACGAATTAGCTCGCTGGAAACCCACAGCGCTATAGCAAAAATCCTCAACTCGTGGACTTTATGATTTACATACAAACATTCTGTTCTCAAGGTGACAATATATTAATGCTTACCTTTCTCGAAAAACTGAGTGTGCTGAATGAAAGCGGAGCACGGACTGCGAGACTTGAGCAGCGTGTTCTAGCGTCCTCTCCAGATTAGGTTCACTGTGACTGAAGCGCGCACATGCGCACACGGAGGAGCTCCAGACTGAAAACACCTCAGTCAGACACAGCACTCAGTAGCTGCGGTATTCATGAAAACTCAAAGTACACAAAGTACTGTGAAAACTTTTAAGCGAGTGTAAAAATGCTCTAATCACCTACGGCCGTTTTTCTGTATGACATAAGACAGTAGATGGGTGTACCTGGTTTCAGCCAGGTCAGATCGCATTTATGAACGTCATAAAACATGTATGAACATCTGCTGCTAAAACGCTGCATTTTCAAATAATACAAAACAAGCTTAAAAATGCATGACATGATAAATGCCCTGTATTTTAAGAAAAACATTTTTTTAATGGATCACAGAATTTTAATTTTTGGTACAAGCCAATGGCTTTGCTTTGTCTTTAAATTATCATATTGAGAGTATACTTACTATTTAAACAGACACACACTTATCTATATATGTATTTATTCATTATGAAACAATGGTTACTTCCATCATATAACTGGAAGCGGTTACATTAAATGTTACTTTTTATAACTTAATAAAATCGAAATACTTTTTTTTTTTTACTAAAGTACAAACAAACAACTTGAAAGTGTAAACGTTTGATTTTATTTATTAGGCTTTTTGCTGCCAATAAGTTTTTTTTTCTTTTTATTCAACCTGTAATGAATCATAAAAGCTCACTTTGAATTGTACAAAAAAATGGGAAACATAAAAAAGTAAAAATGAAATACTGATAATCCAATTGGTCAATCACATTAGATCGAAACAAAAACAATATCTTGTAAATAGAGGAAAATACCCATTGGCCGGATTCATTGACCCCAGATTTAAAACAAATAAATAGTAGATTCACTGTGAGATGGACTATATTACCTTCCAGGTAGTAGAAAATAACCCCAGCTGTTCTCCTCAGATTCCACATTAAAAAAAAATATAAAAGAGAAAGAATAAATAACTTAAAACTTACAATAACTTAGACATTTAATTCCTAAAAATAACTATTTAAAGAAACAACAAAAAGAGCAGTCTGAATAAAAATGACAGAAGGAATATGCATGGGTTTCCATGATGTACTTGCATAGTCTACTGATGAAAGCAGGCCAATGTCCGATATGCGTGCAATATCAGTTGAGACAAATGAAGGTTTTAGGCAGAAAGCGTAAAACTACAGTATGAACAAGACAGAACTCATTACAGTGAATGCTTTACAGCTCAAAGTAGACAGAAAACACAAATTGTGTAATTGGCTGGGTTATTTACAAGATTACATGCCGTTTTAATACAAATATAGAAGTAAAATGCAAGTCTTCTCAGAATAAAATAGATTTCTATATGTTTATTACCATGTTCAACATTTTAACTACAGCAAAATTCCCTTCGGTTCTTAATTTCGAGTAGAAACATGCCAAGAGTTGAAAACGATCACGTACAAAGAAACTCAATAGTTCTTAAAGCACAGGAGGAAAACACAAAGAAATATGACAAAATATTAACAAAACACCTCCTAAGCCTACGCCAGACACATCCAAGTGCTAGAATGAAGCTTTATATACATAACAAAAACATGTTTGCATCAGCCATCAATGGCCTGGACTTTCAAAACAAATGTGCCACGGAAAACATTAAACCAACACCGGCTTACTTGTTTTAGAGGGAAAACCCAGGCACATTTAGTCATTTCAAAGTCTGATTTTCTTTTTTTTTTTCTTTAATCTATGGCGCCCTCAGGAGGATGACGAGCAGAGTGCGATCTGCTGGACTGTTCCCAGGTCAGTGAGGAGCTGTCTGATACGGTGTTTTAGCTGAGGAAGTCGTGCTAGAGGGTCTGGCGGTTCCAGCTCACCAGTAAAGTCCAACCAACTCTCCAGCACTGCAGAAAAATACAGATTACACAGTTATTTTTAGTCACAACAAACACTAATGTGATTTTGTATAGTGATGTTTTTTGTCATCACTGCTCTTATGCACAACACACATAAGTTCTACATGTTTCCATTGCACATAATATATAATCATTGGATCATATTGATGACCTCTTTTTATACATGCAAATTATCTCATATACCTAATCGTTTCCGCATATTTTAAATAGG
Organism: Danionella cerebrum; assembly: GCA_007224835.1. NCBI lineage: Eukaryota > Metazoa > Chordata > Actinopteri > Cypriniformes > Danionidae > Danionella > Danionella cerebrum. Next base: position 555,086 of record SRMA01027374.1, on the reverse strand, counting down.
GGTGCACGATAACTATCGGGGGTCGATAATTACCCAAACCTGTCCTCCTTCCAATCCCAACCCATTCTCGCTCTGCTTTGCTTCCTGTCTCTCTGTACGATCCTCTGTTCATTAACAATATCAATTAACCTCTTAAGCCCTGAGGCCTATTTTCCGAAAATCCTATACTTTTACTTTTTAAGGCATTTCTCAGCTTTTACAAGGCCTAAACTGCAAATCTTGGTATCAAAATGAAGATAGGTTCTTGGGGAGTGGTGTGGATGAGTTAATTTGACAGTCAAGAACACTGGGTAAGAGTAATTGATGTTGGAATGGCCAAAAAATGAACTCCGCCTAAAAAAAAAACACATGTTTCCTCCAATATCTCCTTATTTTACTTATAACGAAGCAAATAAACACAATCAATTGTAACCACTACATGTCAAGGACATCTGTAGCAAGTTTGGTGTTCATACTACAAGAAACTAATATTCTGTAAAGGTTTTGATTGAACAAAGTTCAGGCGTAATCCATGTTGGCACAGTTTGGCACAATTTGGCACAATAATTGAAATATGGAAAAAATCTTGTCCAAAGCTTCAGCTACGTTCATAGTCTTCTTTTCTTGCTTATGGGACATGATTTCAGCAAAAAAAACTCCTAAAGAAACGCTGTAAAAGGGGGGTAGAAGCTCATTTACGCCATCTTGCTGCGCTTTTGGGAACCTTTCATTCACAAACGCTTTCGACGTCGAGCTTCTGCGTGTCCCTACCCCCCGACCATCTGTCCAATCCGGGAGCTCTATATATCACTGGAAAGCTCTGATTCTATGGAAGCCAATCAGCTCAACCATTTTGAGACTGACGGGATCGCCGACGAATCACACGACGCGCAGCGTGGAGAGACCACCTCTTACGCACGGGGAGTCATTCCATATTTGGTGACGTAAGAGGAGCACTGGAGCACAGAAAAAACACAAAATGGACTTTTCGCGAAGCTATCGACCGGACATAACAACAAACGGACTTTTATCGCTATGGAAATAACTTTTTGTTGAAAAAACGGCAAAGGTAAGACAAGATTTACATGCTTGCTTGGTTTTCGCTGGCGTTTTTTCGTGGAACTTTCGCTCCCTGCTCTGAAATACTTCATGCAATGTTAATGAGTTGCATATCGCTGGATTCAGCTGGTTGTTAGCTTTCATTTAATGTAATGGTTTTGGTGTTTCCGTTTATATTGTGGATACATATCGCACATAAACAAAAACGTGGTCATGAATTATACTCCGGACATGTTGTTGTTTATTTGCATGTCGTTCGAGCTGTGGTTCACGAATATGAAATTGAATTAGAAACGTTTTTAGAGGAGTTTCCGCTGAACACAACAGTATTTAATATGTGTGGGTTATTCTGAGGGTTCGTGAGCTATGAGTGAAAATGTAACGCACAAGGGGGCAAGGCTTAAGAGGTTAAAGGCTACAGCCATAAAAACCTTTGATTTAACTTAACTTTGAATTATATAAATGTGGTAATGACAATTTAGTTTCATACGTTTTACTTGATATTGTAGTGTGGGAATTTGTTATTTTTATGTGAAGCTATTGTTATTATATTTTTTTGGTTTTCTTGTTGATCAATAAAAATGTCATACCTATTCATACATCAGAAAATTAATTTTGACAAATGGGCCATGAAAAATGATTGTATTTTAAATCGCAATATTGTAGTATTAAAAAAAAAGGATCCCAATCCTTTGTCCACTCCCCCTTTCGGTTCGGCACTGTCTTGTCCTGACACAACTATTATAAACTGACTTGCGGGAACCACAACTAATAAATATTTAATAAATACACCAGGTGTTTTACTCCTCTGGAGAAAGTAAAACTGTCCAACTCAGCAAGGCATGTACTCTCCCATGTGATGGCTTGTGAGCAGGACAGGACAAGTAAAAAAAAAAAAAATTAATTTCCAAAATCGTTCAGCACCTACTTCCCTTTTGTCCACACTCATTATCTCTCTTCTGCCCATCCCTGGTCTCATGCCGCAAATATTGAGCTGCTCAGCCTTGTTCTCTCATGTTTTTTTCCAAACTTCTGGAAAGATTTCTCCAGAGAGATGGCGGATGTACATGGATTCACTCCTGGATATCTCTCAATTTGAAATGGACTGAGCTTGATGCATCATGCACTCCACTGTTGCTTGGCCAAACACTACAAATATGTAGTTGCCCGAATCAGTGTTGTTTCATTACAAAAAAAAAAGAAGCTTGAGCAGCACATCTAGAAACCCCAGTCTGCTTTAAAATCTGGGATAGACCTTGTTGATGCACTATAGCCACATTGTGTCTTGTTGCTGTGTTCAATCTTGCCATGACAAGAAACTATCTTTCTCAACCTTACCAGTTTAAGCCTCCTACATAAATAGTAGGGGTGTAACGGTTCACGGTATGTATTGAACCGTTTCGGTACGGCCTGTTCAGTTCGGTACACTTGCATACCGTTTCGGTGTTCGGTATTTTTATTAAATAATATAAATTTATTATTAGCGCGATATTAAGCGCAGCGGAACTATGTTCCTAGGCGAGTTTCCGCACGGACGCTATTGAGTGACGAGCGCGAGTAGAAAAATGGCATGGCAAAAGCGAAAGAGAAGCCTGAGCTTGAAGACCCTCTCACCTCACTACGGTCTCGTGTTTGAGAACACTTTGGCTTCTCTGTTAAAATACATAACGGGGATAGACGAGTGGATAAATGTAAAGTTGTATGCCGACATTGTTCCACGGAGATCGGGCAGGCAACACATCTAACATTTTCTACTGCTGGAGATATTGTCACTGCAACCAGATCTGTGCTCTCTTCAGAAAATGTGGATAGGTTAATCTATCCTAACTAGTTGCAGTATTTCATTTTTTATTTAAAAAAAAATGTGTTTTTCTTTATAAAGAGTGCAATTTATTTAAAATATCACCCAAATGTGTCACTTTTATTTATTTTATGCAAGAATTCTATTGTGTATTGGCAGCTTTTTAAAATAAAGATTATGTAAGTTCTTATTGTTTTGTACCGAACCGAATTTACCGAACCAAACTCTCCAAGACACTGTACCGAACCAAATACGATTTTAGCGTACCGTTACACTCCTAATAATTAGCTCTTACATCTAATTATAATCCTACAAAATCCATGAGTGCTCAAGAGCACCAATAGAAATTGATTCAGGTTTGAAGGCAAAAGGTAGTAGAAGCAAATATTGATCTGATTTACGATCCCTTTCCAAACAAACAAACACTATTTAAATGTCAAAAAGCATTCTTTGTTAACAGCGTATTTTCACACCTCCCTTAAACTTTTAATCCGTATGTTATGATATTAAGTGAACTTTCAAGCAGGACGTGTTGAAGTCTGACCGTCAAGCTCTCTTTCGATGAGGTCCATCCTGTGCATGAGCTCATCCTGGACGCTTTCGATGTGCTCCAGCAGGTTCAGCTGCCACTGCTGGTGCAGCACAAGGTCTGGGTCAGGCTTAGGGTCAGGGGTCACTGGGTCAGGTTCTTCTTCCTTGATTTCAACCATACAACTTTTCTCCTGCTCTGCGGAAACCAGGCGTTTCATACGACTCTCCAGCTCCTGATGAAAAAGAAAAATCAAGTAAGAGTTCTCCATCAAAACATGCAGAATCATGCAGGTGTAATGATGTCTCATGAGAAACTGCAGAAGTACCACAATATGCAAAAGAAAATGATGAAAGAATGAAAGGAATTGGTGCCCATCCTATTGGTCAAGGTGGACCTACCTTGCAAAAAAAAAATAAAATCTTTTTTTTTGTTCGTTCATGATGAAAACTTGTTCTTTGATTTCAGCAACTGTTAAATCGGTGTTTGGGGCCGTGTTTGGGCCAGCCAACCTTTTTTTTTTTTAATTTTGAGTATATTTGACCATAAAATTCACCTTACAACACATTAGCAAGGAATGCATGGAACACAGAACCACAAATGCTAAAACTTTCATTTAGGGATGCACAGACCATACTGTTTCAAGGCTGATTCCGATAATGATTTTTTACAAGCAAGCTGGCCGATAACAATTAAAAAAAAAAACAAAGGAAGTTATACAAGTAAACGACATGTTATTTAGTATTTAACAGGTCAGATAGGCTTTGGCTATTGAAACAATAGCATCTGACATCTGAAATGAAATAAATAAAAAAATATATTAAATTAAATAAAGGTTTATAAGCACAACATGTGTGTGTTTTTATTGAAGTGAAACTTTGAAGTAAGCCACCAGGCATTTTAATGTAAAATAATAATCATTCTTAACAAAACAGACTTGTTTTTGGCTTTTCGTGAAATAGTTTTTTTTTACAAAAAGAAGCATCTCAGCTTCGTCCCAAGTGAGTCTGTTTCTTTTTGTCATCGATTACGAGAGAAGCTCAGCTGAACAAAAGCTTGCTGTCCACACTTGAGCAGGGCGCAGACAGGTACGCTCTCGCAACTTCAGCAAGTGCAGAAAAGCGGCTCTTATTTGTGCACCAGTAAAACAACGGCTGGTCGCTTCATGTGATCTGTGCTTCAGACAGATAGGTCTGCATCTCAAGCTGCCCGTATCCTGAATCGCTTCAGAATTTTCATCCAGTATAGAACATTGTAATTGCTTTGGCTTTTGTTTTTTTGAAAGAGAGATTGTATCAGTGGTTGACAGGGACGATGTTTTGAGTCATTAAAAGATTTGTGGTCCTCATCATGTTCTTTTGGCTGGTGAACTTTCAAAGTTTGTGGTGCCGAAGGCTGTTTACCCTCTGGGATTGACCGGTCCTTCACAAACATTGCGGATTGCAATCTTTATGTCCTGCTCAAAGACTGTGAAAATCATGTGACACGTTTTTGAACTAATCGAATACCGCAGCCGGTGTGCGGAAAAAAAAAGAAGCAAAAACCGGCCATTGCAGATTGTGCATTAGACACCAAAACTGACCAGTTTCAATTTATGGGCAGTCAACCCGTGCATCCCTACTTTCAAGCAATCTGTTCTTAGCTTGAGGCAAAAATCACTTCTCCACTCCAAAGAGTGGAGCTAAATTACACAGAATAGTGCCTAAAAAGTGCAAGAAATTTCCCAGTGGGACCTCCCAATCTCACCTAAAAAAAAACAAGCAATTCTCTTTCCTTTAGAGCTGTGCTCATTTCCACCCATCAACTGAACCATTGAGGACTCAGTGGACATGTTATGTTCATGAAGGACAGGCACTGCTTCCTGCTACAGTGTGAACATGGGTATGTTGCATGCTTTGCAAAAATAGGGATACATAACGTTGGATCTGTACCTACTTTTCCCAATCCACCTTCATCTACAAAACGTGTGAGTATATTCGTATAAATTACAGACATTTTCTAAATACAGCTACAAATTATCCAAATTGTATGGGGAAAAGCATCTAACTGAGCATTAAGAACATTACCTTTTGACGACCCCACACTGGTACTAACTGATTTGAGTCAAGCGATGCTTGAACAAAGGTTCACTACGATGGTAGAATAACCAACAAGGTTGGACTACACCAAAGAGCAACAGCATGCTCGTGGCTTACCCTGCTGAAAGAAAGCTCGGACATCTTGTGCTGCTGAAGCTCCAAGGCAGTGCCATACCGCTGCTCCGCCCTCTCCAGCAGATCTTCAGTGCTCCGCAGACTGTGCTCCAACTCAGAGCCCCCTCTCGTTTCCACCACCAGCCTTCGCTCCACTGCTGGGTAGTATGTCCGGGGCTTCTGGTAGCAGTGCTCGCTGATGATGTACGAGTCCTGAAAAGAGCAGGGTGTCTCTACTGGTGAAGGCACCTCACTTTTCATCTGATCGTACTCATTTGCTCCCGTATCAGGGGGTGAGGACGGGAAGGGGGTAGCAATGCCAGAGTCTCCTGCAAGCTTTCTCCGCAAGCCGTTACCATGTTTCCAGGGCTGTCGCCATAGTTTCAAATCCGGATGGGCTTGGGTCCTGAAATAAGATTTGCTTGTTAAAAGACGATAGAACTTTGTTCTCTGTATTTTTACAATAGAAAAAAAGCAACAATTTGGTAATTTCGTAACATGGTCAACAACTAAACCAAAGGAATAACTCACTGAAGGATGCTCATCTTTAGCTGGAGCCCATTCAGGACCTCAAAAACATGATGCACATCCCCCAGAAGCTGGTGTGCGGCGGTCACTTTCTTACTGTTCTGGTGCGAGTAGTTTTCCTCAAGGAAGGACAAGCCATACATGTGACCACTACTCAGCCAGTCTTTATCGTACCAGTACCTCTGACTCTGTCGCTGGGCTGCAAAGAAACATTCAAATCATAAAACAGCAGAAACACAGATGTTGTCTTGAGACTATGAACCTTGTCTTGTTGTCCAGACTGATGGAGATAGCTCTCTTACCTGGTGGATCTCTGCAGATGAAGCAGCTGTAACTGTCTGGCACATTCTCTTCATACAGACCCATGCAGGTGCCATGCTGCCAGCACAAACACTCATCACACTGCAGAGAGAACAGCGGTCATCGATTAGCCTCCCAAAGCAGTAATGAAAACGATATAGGTCTTTAGCCGAACAAGAGAAGAGGATACAGACAATTCACCAACATTTTAAAAGTGCCATCATTATCAGAGTTTGAGCCATGTTCTGTTTCAAAGACAAAACCACTCGATAATTTTCTGAATCCATCTGAGGGTGTTTACCAAAAGCCTAAAATCAAGTCTTCAATTGAACCTTAGGAAACCGCCCACATTCCTTGACTTTGGCTACACTCAGACTACAGTCCAGTGACACAAGTAAGATTTTTTTTTTCGCCATATGCAACCTTTTTCTTATATGGTCAATAAAGTCTGAATGGCCATCGATGGACTGGCAACCTGTCCACGGCGTACCTCCACCTCTTGCTCGAAGTGAGCAGGAGAAAGAGAGGGTATGAAGATGAATGAATGCTGAACGGCTCAATTCCGCCTGTTTTGAATGTTATGCAGCTGTAATTTTTATGTGGTCTGGTAGATCTGATATTGATCAAATTATTTCAAAATCAAGACGTTTACGACTTTATAATCAATCCACATTCAGTGTGAAAAAACACTTTCAGTGTGAAATAGATGCCACCCGGGACATGAAAATTGTTTTGTTTTAAAATAAAAAAAAAAACTCTGTAATTGTCTAAATGATAATATTCAGTTTGTGTTGATCTATTTAATCAAAATCTTCTTGCATAATTTTATTTGGTAGTAGTTGTGTTTCTTACAGTGTTCTAAGACGCAAGTAATGTATTATTAGGGTTGCCACAATACTTGGTTTTATACCAAACTGTTCGGTACAACCTCGTGGGTTCAAAACGCCCTCGTGAACCGCATTTTTTCTCATTTGAATAGCTCAGAAAAATTCAATCAAAACTAAGAGGTAGTAATGTTTTTATTACTTTAAAAGAATGTCTAATATTATTACATTTCCAAGCTACAATTACTGTAAAGTGTCCAAAAGAATGTGAAAACTTTAGTGATGTCGATTGATTAAAAGGGACCATCACATAATCAAAATAAAACCATGTAAACATCTAATCAGAAATATGATAATTTAGGTTCCCACAATTTCATATTCAAATATAAATAAATGGAACGAAACAGATAGAAACCATGTGTAAACAAACAATTTGCAGATAAACAACCCGTTTAGAAAAGTAAATACATTTCACGTATTAATTTAACAAATGAATTGAAGCATCCATTTTGATGTCACTGAAAAATACTTGACTAAGTTTTTAAAAATTTGACTAAGCTGAAAGTCTGGGGCTGGGTTACCTGGATCATGAAATCGTTTTCCTCTTGCACCTCACAGATGCAGCGCACAATCTCTGAGCCGTGATTGGTCGTTTCAACCGCCGGCTCTGTGAGGGGTAGGCTCAGGTCTAGCTCAGCATCTGAATCGTCCTCACTCCAGCCTGGACTGTCTGAAGACAAATCACTGCTGCTCTCTTCACCTGAGACAATTCAGAAGAAACAAACTCTTTATAAAAGTGGTGACATTTTCCATTTTGTGTTTACCACGCATCACTCAAAAACAGGACACACAGACACATGCATGTTAGTTAACCCTACACTAATGATAAAGAAAAACTAAATTTAAGGTCAGCGGACGAAAAAACAGATCAAGGCAGAATAAGAGACTGAGCATGAAGGCAGCAGACTGTGAGCTGAAGGACCTGGCGACTATAGTACCCACCGTGGCTGAATGTCTTGTGTGTTAGGGAGAGTGACAATTTGTTGGCCAAATTCAGATTGTTGTGGAGAGGCTTTGGGCCAATGCTCTCCTCAGAGCTGTGAGAGTCTGTCAGAGGAGGAAGAGTAGACGCCACACAGGGTTAAACACTGAACGAGTGTGTTCTTCCTCAAAGGCAGCTGGAAGACACTCGTTTCACAAGAGTTTTCGCACTTATCTCAAAAATTCAAACATACTTTTCTTTAGTGATTTTCTACAATAAACCAGATATATAGAAATAGAACAAGTGAAAGTTAATACATTAAAAATTGTTGTGTAAATTGTACAGTCGTGGCCAAAAGGTTTGAGAATTGGAAAAGTTGCTGCTTAAACTTTTATAACAGCAATTTGCAAATACTCCCGAATGTTAGGAAGAGTGATCAGATTAACTGCATAGTGCTTCTTTAGCATGAAAATTAACTTAATGCTGAAAAAAACCTTCATTAAACGACCTGATGAGATCATTTCAGTAATTGTCTTGTTAGGTGAGAATGTTGACGAGCACAAGGCCAGAGGTCATTATGTCGGCCAGCTTGGGTTCGAATGGCAGATTTGTTAAAAGCGTTAAAAGCAGGGTGATTCTTGAAATCATTTTTTTTTACATCGTTAACCATAGTGACCTGCAAAGAAACATGTGCAGCCACAATTGCGTTCACAGGCGAAGATATTGTGGCTACTAAGATTATAGGATCATCAAGAACTTCAAGGAAAGAGGTTAAATTCTTGTTAAGAAGGTTTTTGGAAAGTCCAGCAAACTCCAGGATCGTCTCCTAGAAAGGATTCAGCTGCGGACTGCCATCAGTGCAGAGCTTGCTCAGGAATGGCAGCAGGCAGGTGTGAGCGCATCTGCAACCACAGTGAGGCAAAGACTTTTGGAAGATGGCCTGGAGTCAAGAAGGGCAGCAAAGAAGCCACTTCTCTCCAAATCAAACATCATGGACAGATTTATCTTCTGCAAAAAAGTAGGCGAATGGACTGCTGAGGACTGTGGTTAAAAAAATTACATTCTCAGATGAAGCCCCTTTCCGATAGTTTGAGGCATCTGGAAAAAGGCTTGTCCGGAGAAGAAAAGGTGAGCGCTACAATCAGTCCTGTGTCATGCCAACAGTGAAGCATCTTGGGACCATAAATGTGTGGGGTTGCTTCTCATCCAAGGAAGTGTACTCACTCACAATTTTGCCCAAAAACACAGCCAAGAATAAAGAATGGTATCAAAACACCCTCCAACAGTACGACTTCCAACAATCCAACAGCAGTTTGGTGAAGAATGCATCTTCCAGCACAATGGAGCACTTTGCCATAAGGCAAAAGTGATAACTTTTAACATGCCCTGGAAACTCCCCAGACGTTAATCCCATTGAGAACTTATGGTCAATCTTCAAGAGGCGGGTGGACAAACAAAAACCCACTAACTCTGACAAACAATGGGTTACTGTCAGTCAGGATTGGTCCCAGAAGTGGATTGAGGTCATGCCCAGTCGAATTTCTGAGGTCCTGAATAAGAAATGCCAACACCTTGGATAACCTTTTGATGAGTTCCAAAGATTGCAGCTGCAGTAGCTTGGGTCTCTGAATTTGACGCATCAAATATTGAAGAAAGGTTTGGGTATAAAGTTCTGTTGTAGTTGTTTGAAAAAGATGGGGCATCATTCTTTCAGAAATTTGACAATCAAATATAGAGTCTAGGGTAGAGTTTTTAGAAATCTCGTCTGCTCTTAAAACGCAAATGAACAAACATACTCTCCCACTTTTATTATTTTATAGTACTTCAATATTGCTATACATCTCAAAGCAAAACGTTTGCCTGTATAACTTGACGAGTAGCCACTTACAAGGTTTTTATTCTGGTCAAACATCTGTACACTGAGTAGTAAAGGAACATTCTGTTTTGTTTCTGTGCAAAAATGAATTGCTTAACTGAAAGCTTTCCTTTTGATGCAAGTAAAATAGACACACAGTGTATCCACAAAACATGGCGAAACCCCCAAAGGATCACATTTCATCGTTTAAATCATAGTCGCACTATGAATATAGAATCTAAGAACTAATTCTTGGAATTCAAGCTTTAAACCAGGATGATTTTACATGTTTCATCAGCGGACAAACAGTGGAGACAGCAGAGAGCCAGACTCACAGACACATAACCACCATCTCACCTGACTTCGACTTTCTTCTGCTCTTCTTACTGTTCTTCAGTTTGATGCGGAAGAACTCCCTCTGCCGCTTCGCCCTCAGCCTCTCCCTTTCCTTCACAGCTTTAAATGGGAAAATGATCTCTGTTACTCTAATGGTCCGACAGCGATTACAAGCAGAGTATTCAGCTTGATCACAATGTTCTCCAGTACCTGTTTCCTTGGCAACCCAGTCTCTGTTGTCATGCAGCGAGCGGTTGAAGTGCTGGTTCTCTTTGCTCCTTTCAGAGCCCAGAGTGGTTGACCTTTGCCGGTTCATACTTCCCACCCCTGACTTACTGTCAGCCAGAGGAGATGGGGTATCTGTGAGAGGAAGTGTGGTTTATAAGCTTTCGTTTTCATTAAAAGGGTAAAAGCATTTTTTTTGTTCAACAGTGTGGAAAATGAACCTTTGACCCCTTTCTGTTTTTTTTTTTTGCTGCCCACAGGCTAATAAAAGAAAAGTGCATAAATGTAATAGCTGGTTGCAACAAAAGCACCCCCAAAGCACCATGTTTCCATCTCTATGCTTGATGGTATGGATGTTTTTTTGGGTTCATAAATTAATCTTTAACCTCTTAAGCCCTGAGGCCTATTTTCCGAAAATCCTATACTTTAACTTTTTAAGGCATTTCTCAGCTTTTACAAGGCCTTAACTGCAAATCTTGGTATCAAAATGAAGATAGGTTCTTGGGGAGTGGTGTGGATGAGTTAATTTGACAGTCAAGAACACTGGGTAAGAGTAATTGATGTTGGAATGGCCAAAAAATGAACTCCGCCTAAAAAAAAAACACATGTTTCCTCCAATATCTCCTTATTTTACTTATAACGAAGCAAATAAACACAATCAATTGTAACCACTACATGTCAAGGACATCTGTAGCAAGTTTGGTGTTCATACTACAAGAAACTAATATTCTGTAAAGGTTTTGATTGAACAAAGTTCAGGCGTAATCCATGTTGGCACAGTTTGGCACAATAATTGAAATATGGAAAAATCTTGTCCAAAGCTTCAGCTACGTTCATAGTCTTCTTTTCTTGCTTACGGGACATGATTTCAGCAAAAAAAACTCCTAAAGAAACGCTGTAAAAGGGGGTGGAAGCTCATTTACCCCATCTTGCTGCGCTTTTGGGAACCTTTCATTCACAAACGCTTTCGACGTCGAGCTTCTGCGTGTCCCTACCCCCCGACCATCTGTCCAATCCGGGAGCTCTATATATCGCTGGAAAGCTCTGATTCTATGGAAGCCAATGAGCTCAACCATTTTGAGACTGACGGGATCGCCGACGAATCACACGACGCGCAGCGTGGAGAGACCACCTCTTACGCACGGGGAGTCATTCCATATTTGGTGACGTAATGAGAGCACGGGAGCAACAGAAAAAATCCAAAATGGAGTTTCCGCGAAGCTATCGACCGGACATAACAACAAACAGACTTTTATCGCTATGGAAATAACTTTTTGTTGAAAAAACGGCAAAGGTAAGACAAGATTTACATGCTTGCTTGGTTTTCGCTGGCGTTTTTTCGGGGAACTTTCGCTCCCTGCTCTGAAATACTTCATGCAATGTAAATGAGTTGCATATCGCTGGATTCAGCTGGTTGTTAGCTTTCATTTGATGCCATGGTTTTGGTGTTTCCGTTTATATTGTGGATACATATCGCACATAAACAAAAACTTGGTCATGAATTATACTCCGACTATGTTGTTGTTTATTTGCATGGCGTTCGAGCTGTGGTTCACGAATATGAAATTGAATTAGATACGTTTTTAGAGGAGTTTCCGCTGATCACAACAGTATTTAATATGTGTGGGTTATTCTCAGGGTTAGTGAGCTATGAGTGAAAATGTAACGCACAAGGGGGCAAGTCCCCAGTACCGGGGACTCTCGGGCTTAAGAGGTTAAATGATTTTTAGTATTGCTCTGGACACTTGAAGATAGGCAAATCAGTAATGTGCCAGAGCTGGGTGATGTGGCCTAAAAAATAAAAATAAAAATAAATAAAAAAACAATCTTTTTACAATTTTAATTTCTTTTTTTTCCACCCCTTTTTAAAATTTATGTGCAGATAACAAAGAAAATGTTCAAAACGCACTACAACTTTAAATTATACATTTTGGTCCAACTGTTGTTTAGTTTTAACTTAAAAATGTACAATTTGTATTTTGTTTCAATTTATCAACAATAATGAATGGACGGATGTCACTCAAAGACATTTAAATTTAACGTTAAATATAAAATTGAACTTCATTCAAGCACATCAATGTACACCACAGAGTCGAGTTAATCGATAAAATGCACCCATTCATTGAAACAAACTTTTATTATGTTAACTAACAATCGATTTTGCATTTATTCTTTTTTTACTACGTTTCAACCATGTATTTCATTGATTCGTTATATGATTTAAGGAAAAAAATATATAGGTATTTATTTACAGTATATTAACATATGAAATAAATAAAAAAATGTATCCAAACATTACTCCAATGGATATTTGCATATTTGTGCGTTTTCCACAAATATCTGTATTCACAACATCACATTTAAGACTTTATAAGCCATAAACTATAAAATATTTAAAAAGTTAAACAATAAACAAAATTTTTCAATTACATTTTAGGACATATATGTGTGTTTTTTTTTTACATAAAACTATTAAATTTTATCATTTTAAAACTGAAACTTTATCATTTTATCATTGTAAATGACAAAAAAATTACTATTTGGGGTTGCATAGCAGCCATCTTCGTTAAAAAAACTAAATGTGCCAGCTCGCAGGATGCATGCTGGGAAATTTAAGACCTCTGAAAAATTCTTTAAGAAACAGAACTGCAAATTTTAGTAAACGTAAGCCTAAAAAGGTCTAAAATTTGGGTTTTTACATTTTAGACTTTTTAAGACCTGTGGAAACCCTGGTGTTAGACAATCTTTGCCTTGTAAGAGTTACATTTTACATTTAAGATTTTAAGAAAATAATTTCATATTTACACATTTGTATTTCACCTTAAATTCTGTTTAGATTTTGTCTACATTTGCATAATTTTAGTCAAGATTACAGAGCTTGATAAAAATTTGTAGATGAGTCATTGAGCTCAGGAGTAAAAAGTGAAGAAAGTAAACAACACTGACGGTGAGAGGCGGACATGCTGCTGCGGCGGCGGCGTGGAGTCTCCTGGCTGAGGTTGTTGTTTCTGTCTGAGGAACGAGTCTGGATGCACCGAGAAGGGCTCGGCTCACTCTGAGCGTGATAGTACTTCATGTGGTAGTGCAGGAGGGAGGCCTTGCGGAAAGACTTGTGGCAGTCTGCCATCTTGCATTTGAACAGGTTGTGGTCCAGCTCAATGGACAAGATGGGGGGCGGCTGGTTCTTGATCACCCTGTAAACTGAGAAAGGAGAAGGGCAGAGGATCACGTTACTGCGCTCTATCGAGAGTTTGAAACAGAGATGTAGTGCACTTACGTGGCTCTCTGCTGAACTTGTTTGTAGTTGGAAAGTGGACTCGAGGCTTAAGTGCTGGACCTGAGGATCGTGAGAATAACAGAAAATGTTTGTAATCAATGAACCTCCTTATAACTAACAAAACTGGCCAATATCAAGAGCTGCATTTCCATCCACCTAGTTCTATGTGCATTTTGGAATATTGGGAATGTGGTTACATTTTTTTTTGTAGGAAAAACTTTATCTGACAAACCTTAATGGAAACATTTCACGAAAAAAATTCATCGCGCAACATCTGAAATGTTGTTTTGGTCAATCTAAAATTCCTCAATTCGGTCACCAAGTGGTTCTTGATCATCACCTCACACAATGGTCTTGACCGACTTACGAAAGCAAGATTACATCGCTGCGCATATTGCATTTCGTCTACGTGTTCTAATACACAAGCAAGTTATTATAAAGGAAAAAAATTCTTACAAAGCAAATTAGCACCAGTTTGTCATGAGGTGCTCCTTTGGAGAGAGTGCTGAGAGGATGCCAAAGGGAAGAGATTGCATAGTCGATATGACATCACAAAGTGGAACTAGAATGATGCAGCGAAGTGACGCATCTAAAGTTTCCAAGTTTTAAAGACAGGACCATTCAGAGACAATACTGAAATCGGTGGAAACACAAAGATGAACCGTAGTGAGAAGAGCTAAGCCACAGAAAGTAGAATCTGGTGGAAAAGCAACCAAAGGCTCTAGGCTGGCTTAGGAAGGTCTCTGAGCTGGAGGAAGTGGCCAAGGAGAGGTTAGTCTCTGCAGAAAAATGCTACTGTACAAAGTGGATGAAAATAAACAAAGTGATTTCAAATTCCAAATTAGTGCTCATGCCATCCACACATTCTCTCTAATTCGTTATAGAATCATGGCATGGTATCACAGGAAAATAGAGACGGTTCTAGTGTTTCATTCCCTGTGCTCAGTGATGTGCTGCGGTAAAGAAGCGTGTTTTGATGAAGCACAAGTGCCATGATTCAAGAAGCATCAAGCTTGGGTGGTTCTTGTCTCCAGTTCTGGTCACTCATCACATGCATCTCTATCTGATGCAATATAATAGCATCCCGATTTCTTGTTTTTCAATGTTAAAACGTCAGTGCATATCCACATTTAACTGCCAATTTATAGAACATAATAAATTACATTTAATTACTCAACATTACATTACTCTAGGTATATAGAACTACAAATATGAATTAGGTTTACATAAGCTGAGATTGCCATGTGCCTCAATGTCATAGCACTAGCATAGCTACTGTCTGAGCTTTGTCAAACTAAAACAGAAGCATTCGCTCTTTACCTGGATCTAGTGCAGATCCCTCCTCTTGTTTAACAGTTGTATTTCCTGCAGAACCGGTGCTCTCTTCCTTATTTCCTGCAGTCTCTGGCACAGGGTCCTTTTTAGCAGATTTGCTTTGGGACTGAGTGCTTCTGTCTATAAGTGGATCAAACACAAAACATCAGAAGGCTTAAGCAAATAGAATAAAAATTAAAACCTGTCAGACGGCGTGAACAAACCTGTGCTTGAATTGCTTCGGCCTCTTTTGGAGTGTGGCATCTGTCCTGCTGAAGTCCGTCTCTTCCTCAGGTCAGGACCATTGGCCACCTCCACTTCTTTCCCTGTAAGAAACAACAATCAACCTTTAACTTTTGTACTGTTACAATACAATTTAAATGATGACTATCCACACATTATTTTTGTTCAACAACTGCATGATTCACAGGCTATATTAGTGACTTTGCCATGATGCATTAATACAAGTCTGAAAACTAGCTGGAATAACCAAATAAATAAAAAAGGCAAAAGTTCTCTGATTTATCTAATAGTGAGATTTGTTTTATTTATCTGCGAAAAATTACAGCGTTGATATGAACATGAAAAAGCCATTAAATGCAGCCGATGGCAGATAAAACGATTATTACTCTAATTAGAAAAGTTTTGGACGAGATTCGGATTCCATTAAAAAAAAATGTATTGCTCTGTAAGCAATTGAGAAGTTATTAAATCAAACCTACTTTACCCTTTTTAACGTCACGAATGCTGTAACGTTATAACACATCTTAAAAACAACCCCCCCCCCCCCCTCACCGTTTCCAGGATAGAGGCAATTATGTTAGCCTTGTATGAAATATGAGTTTGAAAAGCTTTTAAGAGTTTAATCAACTCAAAGCTTTAAATGCATAAATATTAAAAAAAATAGTAACACTATGAGTTGAAATCATAAAGGGGTGCATTTCACATCATTTGCATTTTCAGGAATAATATCAATTGTGATATTATTCCGCTCCTCACTTTTGCCATTTATTGTAGTACAAAAACAATGGCGATGAGCTGCAACAGTTTTAGCAGAGCACCTCTTGACGGCAGCGCTATTATCATTACTAATATTATTATTATAGGTGTCAAATTGATTTTAAATAGGGGTGTTTTTTTAGGCCATATCACCCAGCTCTAGTGCACGTCAAGAGTTGTGGATGGGATCTAAAGTTTTGTCTTTAGAGGGTATTTATGATATGCGATCACCTAAAAAGGCCAGGATAAACTTGGGGCGTTAAAGAGCAGTTATGTGCCAGAACTTTGTTCAATCTGCAATTTTCTTTTTAATCTGCAACTTTAACAGAAGTAACAAAATAAAAGTCATAGTTCAGGTTAGGGCTGGGCGATATGAAGCAAAAAATATATCTCGATATATTTTGCTATATCTCAATATCGACAGGATTTAACCCCGCCCCCTCAAAAAAAAAACTACTGCAAAAACAAATATTACAAATTTCAAAGTCGTTTTTTATTGACGCTCAGAGGTGCTTCTGCAAATTTTCTTTCAGAAATCCTTGTATACAATAAAGAAATACATATTGCCTTTTCTTTCAAAAATAAAACAACTAAAAACAGGCAGTGAATAGGGACAAAGTGCTCCTGTAACATTTAGGATATAAACAAAATCCCTGATAACATAAATAATAATTTAACTGTAAAATAATACACATTGCCTTCTTTTCATTCAAAAATAAAACAACTCAAGCTCATCTTTGCAGGACCTCTGTTGTAAGTAACCTTTTCCAATTCAGCAGCAAGCCGCGCTCTCTCTGTAGTGTACAGTCGCGGGAGTTCCTGTCTCGAAAAGTAATGACGACGAGGTAAACTGTATCTGACTGGGATCAAGTGTTTTTAGCATATGTTTAAAGCCACGTTGTTCAACGACGGATATGGGTGCCATGTCCACCGCTTTGCTAAATGCCATGAACTCCGTGACGCTACACCACCTTCCGCTCTGTCTTTCATATTCAACACTCCGCGTTATAGAATTGTGGAGATTAGTTGAGCTTTGGTTGGCAGAAACTTTCACGGCATTCACGGCAGTAGACATCTGTCTGTTGTTCGTCTGACGACTTAAAACCGAAGTATTTCCATATAATGGAGCCAGCTGTTCTTTTTTTGCAACAAGTTCTGTAACCTCCGGGCTGGTTGCGGGCGCCGCCATGTTGAATGAGACGACAGGCAAAGGGAGGGGAACAAAAGCAAGGAGGCGCGGACGAGCGCAGCACAGAGAAGGCACACAAATAAGACATTATATCGATATATACGATATGCCAGAATTCATATCGAGTTTAAAAAATATCTCGATATATTTTAAATATCGAGATATCGTCCACCCCTAATTCAGGTCTTGAGACCCATCTCCACATTTGCTGGGATATTTCCACTTTGGATACCTCTACTGAACGGTGGCAAACAATACATATAAAAACAATAACCCAGAGTTCATAAAATGTATGGATATTAGGGGTGTAACAGTACGCTATAATCGTATTCGGTTCGGTACAAAACAAAAGGAACTTACATAATCTTTATTTTGAAAAGCTGCCAATACACAATAGAATTATTGCATAAAATAAATAAAAGTGACACTTTTGGGTGATATTTTAAATAAATTGCACTCTTTATAAAGAAAAACACATTTTAAATAAAAAATGAAATACTGCAACTAGTTAGGATAGATAGGATAGATTAACCTATCCACATTTTCTGAAGAGAGCATATATCTGGTTATAATATCTCCAGCAGTAGAAAATGTTAGATGTGTTGCCTGCCCGATCTCCGTGGAACAATGTCGGCATACAACTTTAAATTTATCCACTCGTCTATCCCCGTTATGTATTTTAACAGAGAAGCCAAAGTGTTCTCAAACAGGAGAGTGAAGTGAGGTGGGAGGTCCATTTCTCACAGCTACTCGTACAGCGCTACTGTGTTTCACTCAATAACGTCCGTGCGGAAACTCGCCTAGGAACATAGTTCCGCTGCGCTTAATATCGCGCTAATAATACATTTATATAATTTAATAAAAATACCGAATACCGAAACGGTACGCAAGTGTACCGAACAGGCCGTACCGAAACGGTTCAATACACGTGAACCGTTACACCCCTAATGGATATGAATCCCCAGGGTTTACAGCAAAAATGCAATGCAATCTAAAATGCAAACCACGGTTCTCTTTCCACACATGTAAAAACGTGAAGGTTTTGAATGTAGTAAACACAAATCCACATCTCATTTCAATTTGGAGTCGTTTACGACTATATATTAATAGTTTAAGAGAACTCTCTGTACTCCTCACAAATAGCTATTTATATTTATTTAAGCAAAGTATTTCCTCTAAATGTCTATTTATGCACATTTGATGCACACAAGTCAATCCATCTCTTTGAAATTAATTTGGATGCAACGCCAGTGTTGCTCATTGAATCCAAACTCACCATCTGGCACCTTAGTCCTGGTCCTCTTGGGGGGGCTGGGACTATCCACAGATGCTTCCACCTTATCCTTCTTGTCTTCGTTGATCTTCTCAACACCATTTTGAAGTGCTTTTGGCTCTTCCTGCTCTGGTTTGCTTGCTATGTCTCCATTCTCCAGACTTTCTGTGTCATTTACACTGGGCTCTGCAATGTGGTCTGCAGGGCTGGGCTCAGAATCAATCACAGTTTTGACTACCAAGCTTTCACTTTGTTCATCTTTCTGGAGAACCTTTGGCTCATCGTTCACATTGACGTCTTCTTCCATGTCTACATCACTATCTCCATTGTGGTCAGAGGGGCTGTGACTTGAGCCATTGGTTTGACTCATCCCGTTCTCCTTGGACTTCCAATCCTTTCCATTGTCAGCAACACGATTTCGTGGAGGATGACTATTCCTCCGAAAAGTGCCCTATATATTGAGAACCTCATTAAAAATTGCTGAACTAATGAGGAGTGTGGTTTAAAGTGAAATAAACCAGAGAAGATCAGTGCTTACCCCCTTTCGGAATGGCTTGACCTTTATCCCCTTCACAGTCTTAACAATTCCATCGAAAAACTTCACAGTATAGAAGTCTAAGAGGAGAGAAGGAACTTTGTTACAAACACTTTAAGAAAGAAATTAATAGCAAAAAGTGTGTTTATGGTTTCATTTTCTAAAAAAGAAATAAAGACGTTGAATGTCATCAGGTGTTATCATGCTCCAGACTGAATCCTAGTGGACCATGTCGTTGCAATGGCTGGACAATCTAAACATCATCAATTATTTTAAACTTTGCTGGTAAGTTGTTTGCCATTCTACACATTGCCTAGGCATTCTATAGAATGCCAGATTGTCACTAACAGATATATTTAGTTTGTTGAAAGGGTTAAAGGCATCTGCTTGCCTTTTTTTAATTATTTGCCTGTAATAGGTCCATAAAATGACACTTAATACTATTGTGAAGACAGCTCCATTTTACAGACCCCAAGTATTCCAAGGACAACCGTTAGAAACACAAAACCTGTGATATGACTTGTGTTTTTCAAAGTGCCATAAAAAAGCAGGATAGCACAAAAAGTGCTTGGAACAGTGTGTAACCTGTGCCTGTTTTTAAATGCAATTTTCACATCGTTTTGACTATTTTGGGAGAATTTCGGGTTTTTTTTGTCAACACTTTTGCTTTTATTTATTAACATAAATCAAGCATTGCCACAAAACGCTTTAAATGTAATTTGTCAGAGCAAGTTGTAAAGTAGTAAAAAAAGTAATAAAAGCTAAGTGATTAAAACTATATTATTTTGAGGTTGCAAGATTGCATCATTCCTCTAAAAACCTATTCTGTATTTCAGATCAAGAATAGATTGCAAGAAGTTGTTATGTTTCTTAAGTTAAAGTTGTCACAAGCAGCAAAAAAGGGGGGTTTCTGCAGTTTTTATTTTTAGCTCAAACTTGATTATTATACTCATGTCAGAGGTGTGTTTAGCATAATGCATCACAGTAGCTGCGTTTCCATAAACCTCTTTTCATGCACATTATGGAATATTGGATAAATGATTAATTCGAAATATTTAACACGTTAATGGAAAATGGAAATTAATATGGCTGCAGATTGCAACTCCTCCCCTCTAATGTTCTGTGTAGCTCCTCCTCTCTGCTAATTAAAAGTTTTGGCACCCCTCCTCAATGTGGTGATGGACCACTGTGATGAACTGTGACTGTGAGGGTTGAAAACACACACCATCTTTGTCCCGCGACAGGACCTTTGCAGGATAGTACCGGCAGTCTGACCAACTGGCTAGAACCTTCTCATTGATGTGAAAACCCTGAGACGAGAAACATATGAGTTTGCCGTGAGCTAGATGATCTCATGAGACTTAAGAGTCAATCAGGAAGGACTCACAGGAGCTCCCAGTCGTTCATTCAGGCCCTGTTTCCTCAGCTGGATCCTCTCTACTGGTCTGAGGTACGGACTGCTCCAGTCAAACCATTCATCATAACGGTGACTCCACTGCCTGTAATGCACCAGAACCTTCTCATCCTCATAGTCAATCTTCTCGATGTTGGCAGCATACCTGTAGAGTTAAAACATTTTAGAACATTTATTTCAATGACGACTGGCATGCGGGTATGGAGCGAAGCCACCGAATCTCAATCAGGACTGGTGAATGAGGGGATAGAGGAGAGAGACACTGACCAGTTCTTCAGACTGTCACGGGCTTCCAGCTGCGCTCCCACCTCAAACTTGATCCCGCGCCTGTTAGGAGGACTCTTTGTCATGCTGGCCACATACACACAGCCACCTGCCAACAGAACCATAGTATAAGTTCAGAGAGGATTTCGGATATAAACTACTTGTGTTTAT